>APFE030989857.1:209366-222114 GCA_000404065.3 Pinus taeda
TTTATGTCATTTGTCTTTTAAACTTTTAGGCTTCCTACACAATTTGAGCACGGCTTAGGTTCATCTTATATTATATACATGCCTATGTGTGTATTATTTGTAGATTGTAGTTTATTTCTATAAAAAACTTGTAGGTGGCTACTCTTTGGAATAGGGAAAAAGTATCCTACTTTATGCCCTAGTTGCATAGGAATTATTGTTGTTTGATTTAGCTACTAGAGATTCATTGTATCAGGTCTTACAATTCCATGGCAAATTAGCCATTTAGTATCTCCATTTTTTTGTTTAATTTAACCACTTTAAGGTTATATGCAATAAAACTCTCGTTTCTTTGTAACAATGTGCAATTATTTGTTTATAATAAATATACTCTCAGATGTTAGGGTTTTGCACAAATAGGATGGATAGAAATCCAGATATGTGTAGTCCCAATCATTTTCCCTTTCACAACTTGATGACTAAACATCTTAATTATTTTTTGTCATGCTTTGGCAAAGTTTGTTTCCAATCTCGACTCTGAAGCATCTAAAAAGATGAAAGGTGGTGTTTTGTCTTTTCACTTTCGTTTCCACATCCATGAACCCTTAGCTTAAGTTTCACACCAAATTGTCTCTATAAATTTATGACTACTTAGGATACCTTACGTAGGTTCAACTTATGGATTATATATCAATGAGCTTAAAATCCTTAAACTTTGGAATAGGTTTTAATGGACCCTCTTAGTGTTTCTCTTAATAAGGATATTGCATGATCATGTGCTCCTAAACATGGATCATGTCAAACTGAAGACAACTTGGAGGAATATGAGGGTGGGGTTTAACAAAATCTCAAAGAGATTGGATAACTTTTTCATTTGTTGAAGAAGGTAAAGTATGGATCTTCACCATGTTGAGATAATTCACTTGTTTTCAATCCATTTATGAAGAGCCCTTTTGTTTGAAATCTTTGTTTAATAGTTTCATGGGGTTTTGAAAAGAAATTTATCCAAAATGAGCTTAGACATTTGTTTTGGGTTGATCAAATATTGTGTTGAGCTAATTCTTCCATTTTGGAGATCAAACATGAGCCCCTCATTTAGCATTATAGTTTCTTCAAATATGAGCTAATCAAGTTCATTTTGTTTGTAGAATGATAAGTAGGTGGATGCACTTTAGTTTAGTTAGAAGTGAGAAATGTATCCTAAACAGTAGATTGATCGACTTTCCTTTCATTACTTGTGTGTCTCTGAACATATGGGCATATATCTAACACATTCTTGTAGCCCTTGGGTAAGACCCTTTAATATCTTTTGAATCATGGAAATTTGAAAGATGGATGTAATGATGTTAAGCTCTGCAATAACTCTCTTTTTTCATGTTCCCATTTGCTGGTAGTGGTATTCAAAGTTGGATTAGGTAATAAAGGGGCTGCACTAGCAAACAAAATTTTCAATTGGCAGAATTTAGCACTTCTGTCACTTTATGCTATAGTTTTCCCTGCACGCCATATGACATGTACATCCTTCTCAAGGGGAGATTTATAAGATATCAATAGCTTTCTCAAGCTTCTTATTTCGTTTTCAACACTTCATCCCTTGACTTGATTTGAAAATTTGAATGAAAATATGAACATTCTCTTGAGTTTTCCTTTATCACTCAAGCTCAACTGTTAACTCATTTGATGAGCTCATTTTGAATCTCGGACAATGGCCTTCATAAATTGTGTAGAGTTTTAGCTATTTTAATAACTAATGATAAAGTTACATGCCCCTTTGCTTACAAGGCATGCCCTCCATCATAAATTTTGATTCATCTTTATCTTATTTGATTTCCAAATCAAGAATTTTGGTAGTGGAGGGTTGCTTATGGGAGTTTCTTCATAAAATAGATGATATTTCCCAAGCATGCAAGGTTGCACACAAAAATGGTGCGATGGTTGCAATTACTATAAGTGATGTTTCATGTGTAAGAAGGCACCACAAGAACTTTTGGCACGAATCATATTCAAAATATTTTGATGAGATCCTTTCTCTTTGGCCAAATAGAGAACATAAACTCTAGAAACGACATTATATGTAGGACTTCTAAGCTAAGTATATTTTTTATCACAAAAGAAAAGTGAGTGTGTTTTTTTTACAACTTTGAAAGGATTCAATAAAGGTATTCAAAATTTTAAAATTTTATCCAATAGGAATCAATTTTATGTATGGAATCTTTATTTTGAAGTTTTAATATATGTTTTTTTTGTTAATCTTGGGAGGACCATCTTTTTCTATTTATAAAACGCAAGTTTACACAACATATATGAGATAGGTGGCCTCAACTTTCCTAGTGGGAAGCCACGTCGTTGGCCACCTATCCTCATTATAAGCTATCCAGAAACAATATGGTATCAGTCGATCTAACCAACCTATATACGTATCAGTATCATGATAAGAGTCTATGTGCCTATTTATGATAAGCATGCAACAGTAAATGTAAATGCTACCTGCAAGAAACAAAAAAACATTGAAGAAAAGGACTAATCCTATTGTTCTTATGAGGCAGACTCCACCGGAGCTGGGTCTTTCGCTGAGTCGCCACACATATCAGCAAGCTCAATAATGCAAGGGATGTGCCTTTGGATTCGATCAAGGCAAATTTCCTTCTTACACAGCTGAAATTAGATTGTCTGCAAGTCTTTTTTGTATCTGGGCATGTCCTGGAGGGTCATATCCATCCCCACTCACGTTTGCTCCATTGCCTTCCCCATAAGGCTCTTCATGAGCGAGTACAGATAGAGTATCTGTTTAAACTGGCTAAGTCTACCCCTGGTATTCCCGGAATCCAAGATTACAGCCTGCCAATTCTCCATCTCCTCTTTGAACTCATACTCCTATTTTGTCTTCTCCTCCCATTCGTCCAAAATCTTACAGATGCATGCATCTGTTCCTTCACTGTATAATGCCACCACTTCGCTAATTAGGCATTCTATAGGCTTCCTCCCATGCCTAGGTTCCAAAGTGCTCGAGTTTGCTACTTGAGTTGACTCCCTGCACCTTCTGTTGCATCCTCATCCACGTGCAGGTCGAGCCATCCCTTCTTTGCTCTGTGCCTGTTCACATACGAAATGAATTAACTCTCAGGACGTGGTCTCATGCCTCTCCAGATTGATGCAGGTTCTGCTCCCCTTCTGCATCCCATTGCAATCGCCTCTACCCCAAGATGTATTGCCTCTTCTCTGCCTGGTGTAGCTGTGCACTCTTCTCTCACTCACTTTTCTTTCTCGCTTGCCTTGTGATAGTTTCACCACCCCCATGGTTTTTCCATTGCTCTCGCCTACTCACATGGGTGTTGTCACAGTGCCAAACCCAATTTACGCTCACGGCTATCACAACCAGCCCATCTAGTTGGCTTACCATCAGACCCAATCGCATTGCCTTCCCTCACCCCTATGCCCAGTGTTGCTGCCTCACACCTTTTCCTAGAAGAGTTGCCTCACTTCTCTGCTCCTCCTGTGGCCATCGCTCATGCTTAGCCTCAGTCTCCCCACCCTCATTGGTATACCAACTATCTCGCTCGCTCACAGGAAGTTTCCCTAGATCCCAACTCTAATTTTCTCTCATGGCTCTCGTCTCTGGCCCAAACACGCTCACCATCCCCCCAGCTAACGTTGGTCTCCTTGGTCATGCCCCTAATTCCCCTCCCGTGTCATCTCTCACACCCCTCAGCCATGACTTAACATAGTTACCATAGTAATGGGCTTGAAAGGCCAAGATACATACCTGGAAACACTTCGTTGAGACCATCAGTGGTAGCTTCGCAGACTTGCGCCCTCGCTCCTCCGTCCTCCCGTAATCTCAACTATACTTCTCGCTCTTTACCGAATTCTTTCATAATCCCATTCAACCTTGCTTTGTCGCATCACCCCTCCTGCCTTAGCCGCCTCACCTCCTTCTCCATCCTAGCCATGCCTACCACTTCTCCCATATATTCTGTTACGTAGCATGCAGGAGGCCACCGCACCCATCACCATGAGCATGTGGGGGGCGGTGGGTGGTACCCTTCCCTTAAACATCATAACTACCATGTCTGACCAGTGTCCTCTCCTACCTCGAGCACGCACCCCGATTGGGGGTGAAGTTCTAATATATGTTATTAATACAATCTCTTTTTCATTTTTTATAATTTCTCCGTTGATGGTCATAGTTCTCTGAACAGATGGGGATATGGGCATGTATGCGACACATTCTTACAGCGCTTGGGCCTTTAATATCTTTTGAAGTAGAGAAATTTTCAAGATAGATGTAATGATGTTAAGCTCTATAATCACTCTCTTTTACATGTCCCCATTTCCTGAGTAGAGGTATTCAAAGTTGGATTAGGTAATGAAAGGGTTGCATTCGCAAACAAAATCTCCAATTAGTTGAATGTAGCACTTTTGTGACCTCTCACTTTATGTTAAAATATCCCTTGCATGCCACAAGACATGTACATCCTGTAAATGTGTTAGAAAACATGCACAGATGAATCTAGCTAGTAAAGGTCAAACACACAACTTTGCAGAGAAGAAACACTAAAAGAAAATCGAAAGAACAAAAAGAATGATTGATTCAGAAAATAGGTTACAATGCTCATGATATAGCATTACTTGGTGAAGATCCCAAGGTAATGCGCCATAGTGGTGATCAATGAGAGGACTCAACACCTACAACAAGTTGTGAAGAGAACTAGCCAGTTGCGGAGTGAAAGGAGGAGCAAATGAGGGAGTAAATCATGCAGAAGAACTAGCCAGTTGCAGAGTGAGAGGAGGAGCAAATCAGGGAGTAAATCATGCAGAAATGATCTTGCATGTAGTCCCATGCTCTAACTAAGTTTTTGCATGTGCCAGTAATGAGGATCCTAGGTGTATAGTACCTCCAAGCCCCCATGAACACAACTATGGGGAAAAATAGAAAACGGACCCTGGAAACTAAGGCCAAAGGTCACCCAAAATACAGTGAAATTTGTACTAAAATTGAGGAAAGAGGGAAAACCTTGTGGGAAACCCCCCCCTCAAAATACAGTGTAGTCAAAAGAAAAGAGGAAGAAAAGACAGTTGCTAAGCAACTGTGTCCTTCACTCCAAGATGATCGTGCAGAGAGTGAAACTTCTGCTCAGTGAATGTCTTGGTGAAGATGTCTGCAGTTTGTTTTGCTGAAGGACAGAACTACAAATCAATGACTCGATCATGTACTAAGTCTCTGATGTAGTGCGTATGGATCTCTATGTGCATCGTCCGCTGCCGCTATACTTGATCCCTGCAAAATTTGAGATTGATTTGGTTGTCACACCATATAACAGTGGGCTGGTGGAACTGGATGCCCAACTCAGTGAGGAAGTGTTGTAGCCACAAAGCCTGAATGGTGATGTTGACTATTTCTCTGTACTTAGCCTCAGCTGAAGATAGAGCAATAGTAGCCTGCTTCTTACTTGACCAATAGATGAGTCCAAACCCTAGACTGAGTGAATATCCGGAGGTGGACTTGCGATCAATGTTGTCACCCACCCAATCAGAATCTATGAAGCCAAGGAGATTCAATGCAGTGCCTGCTACATAGTGAATCCTGAAGGTCATGGTGCCTTGCACATATCGGAGGATGTGCTTGGCAACATTCCAGTGTAGCTCATGCAGCTCCTTCATGTATATGGAAACTACCCCTACTACATATGAGAGATCTGGTCTGGAATGGGTGAGGTACAGTAAGCTCCCCACTAGCTGTCAGTAGAGAGTACTATCAACTAATGGAGTGTCACCTCCATCCTCAAGGTAGACCCCAAACAGAAAAGGAGTCAGTGCTGGCTTGCAGTCAGTCATGTGAAATCTCTTGAGGAGATCCCGTGCATACTTAGCCTGAGAGAGTTTGATGCCTGTGGCATCCTGGCTAATCTCAAGACCAAGAAAGAAGCGTAATGGACCCATGTCCGTCATCAACAACCTATCATGCAAGGCCCTCTTGACTGCAGCAATTGTTCAAGCTGAGATGCTGGTGATCACGAGATCATCCACGTACAAAACTAAGATAAGAAGAGAATCATGTGTCCTGATCATGTAAAAATTTGGATCAGACTTACATCTTTCGAAGTTTTGTGATAAGAAAAAGAATCCATCTTCACATACCAAGCTCTCGAGGCCTGTTTAAGGCCGTAGAAAGACTTCTTCAGTCTGCAGACCAAAGATGAATCCTGAATGAAACGATGTGGCTGCTCCATGTAGATCTCCTTAGAAAGGTCTCCATGAAGAAAGGCATTTTTCACATCCATTTGATGTACTTCCCACCCCTTGGCAACCGCAATGGCAAGTGTAAGGATCTTTGCTACTAGAGAAAGGGTCTCATCATAATCAATGTCATGCATTTGTTGGAAGCCTTTGGCTACTGGCCTGGCTTTCTGTCTAGTGATTTGCCCATTTGCAGCACTCTTGGTCCTGTAGACCCATGTGCAGCAGACAAGTTTCCTTCTTGAAGGAAGGGGGACCAAATCCCAAGTCTGGTTCCCTAGGAGGGAGTTATACTCCTCCACGGCGGACTCCCAAGAAGGATGCCCACTAGCCTCAGCATAAGATTACAGATCAGAAGACTGAACCAAATGACAATGTTGAGATGGCGTTGATTCAGTGGTAGTGAGGGCAAGAGGAGGCTCAATAAACTCTGAGCTAGTCATTCAAGGATCAGAATTATCCCCCATAAGACCATTTCTAGCAGATGGGTGGTCTTGTGCGTATATCTCACTTAAGCTCCTTGTTCTCTGATTTATGACAGGGGAAGTTGATTCACTGCTGGAAACCTAATCTGGGCTTCAATGTGGATCATCATATGCATGCATTGGATTTGTATCGAAAGACTTTGTCTCTGAATCTGCATGCTCTACCTCGGCATCTACATGCTCTGTATTTGCATCTGAGTGCATTGAGTCATCATGTCAGACATGAAGTAGATAAAAGGTGTCTGCATGCGGAAATTGAGGTGCATGCAAGAGACTTTCCTCAAATTTGGCACTTTGCTCAATGATGGGCTTATCTGTAGAGGAAATCAGGAGTCGGTATCCCTTCACACCATTAGGGTATCCAACAAAGATGCACTCAATGCTCTGTGGATCAAGAGCTTTCCTCTTCTCAGAGGGGATCCTGGCCAATGCTCGAGAGCTAAAAACACGGAAGTGCTTGACCTCCGGTTTAATGCCACTCTAAGCCTCAAAGGGGGTCTGATCCTTGACAGACCTATGAGGAGATCTGTTCTGGATGCAGTTAGCACAATTAACTACTTCAACCCATAGCTTATGAGGTAGTGACTTAGCATGCAACATGCAGGAAGCCATCTCTTTGAGAGATTGGTTATTTCTCTCATCAACTTTGTTCAGCTGCGGAGTGTATGGAACTGTGTGCTAAAACTGTATGCAAGACTCAAGGAAAAGGTTTTGAAGTGTTGTGTTAACATATTCCCCCCCATTGTTTGTACGGAGGGCTTTGATCTTTCTCTCTGGTTGTGTCTCAACTAGTGCTTTGAAATCTTCAAAATATGCAAAAAACATCAGATTTGGCCCTCAGAAGATACACCCAAGTATACTATGAGAAATCATCAATAAATGTAAGCACATACCTTGCTTTGTTGATGGAAGGATGAGGAAAAGGCCCATGAGATCACTATGGATCAGATCTAGAGGAGAGGATGCTCTATGTGTCTTGTCGGCGTCAAACTTTTCTCTGGGATGTTTGCCAAGGACACAACCTTCACAAACTCCTTTGGAGAAACTAATATTTGGCAAGCCTTCCACCATCTCATGCTTGCTTAGCTGCTGCATATACTTGTAATTTAAGTGACCAAACATCTCATGCCAAAGCCTACTAATATCATCAACACATGTAAGAAATAAGGAGGATCCAGATTCAATAAATTCAAAAAATGCATACAATCTAGCTCCATTGTTTACCTCACCGGTTGCAATTTTGGAGCTGCTATGTAAGTCATATATGATCACTGCATCTGTAGTGAATTCCACTCTCTTTTCAATGCTGGAATGAGTGACCTGATAAACTGAAAGTAGGTTTACCAAAATTTTTGGAACATGAACCACATCTTCAAAGCTTCCGTGTAAAAGTTCCACTATACCTTTTCCAGTGACCTCAATGGGTGAGTAATCTCCCATGAGGATGAGAGGTCCTTTTCATGCATCCAAAGAGGAATAGACCTCCTTTGCAGTAGTCATATGTTGTGATGCACCAGAATCTATAATCCGTGTATTAGGGTAAGAGTTAATTACAACTAAACCATGAAAATTGTTACCTTTCCCGTGTGGCGAATCCTCAGTTTTCTTCTTGGCGCCCTAAGGGATGTGGTCCCCAAGGTTCTGCTTCTAAAGGATTTCTGCCATTTGGTCAATTTGTTTCTTCATGCAAGAGGATTCTAATGGAATCCTCGGTGACAGTAGATGCATTTGTCTCCTTTCTTCCCTTTCTAATTTCTGGAGCCAGAGGAGTCATTGAAGGGCTTGGTGTACCCTTCCTTCTTTGGATGGGAATGCGCTTTCCCCTGTATTTTTGCTGCGGATATTTGTGATTTGAATCAGTTCTATGATTTTTATTATGGCTGCCTTCATGCACAGCAAGTGCAAGTGCTTTTGGATGTTTTATTTTCCCCATGCTAATGAGTTTATCTTGCTCAAAAGTGAGGGACTCCATGAACTCTTTGAGAGAAGTCATAATGTAGGATTTACCTATTGCGAACGTTACTAAATGAAATGTAGACACAAAGACGAAGTATTCTGGTCCTAGATTTGACATAATAGAGAGAACTAGGCGACTCTCCTCCTTGGATTTGTCAATTCCACAACCCTTGAGTTGCAGCAATAGATCATTATATTCAGTGAAGAAGTCTTGAATTCTGTCAGAGTTCCGTGGATCCAATGAGAGCAGCTCCACTTTGAGAAGATGTCCTTTCATCTGATCCTATTTCCCGTAGAGTTCTTCAACCTTCTTCCAAATCTCATTGGGAGTATTACAGGCAGATAGATGAAACTGTAACTCTGGGGAGATGCACATGCGTATGGATCCGTGGGCCTCATCCATGTGGTTGAGGTACTTGGATTTCTCTATGGCTGAAGTGGTTCCATTTCTGCAGCCATGGTAATCCTATACAACCCTTTCTAACTAAGCTATCGAGCCATTTGGTCCTTCCATTTGTGATAGTTGTACGATGTTAGGATTGATGCTTTGAGAAACTCCAGTTTTTGTCAATCTTCGATCTCCCTTGCAAAATAAGGTACTGGTGTGCCTTTTATCTAGCAACCTGTGGGCTCGGATACCATGTAAATGTGTTAGAAAACCTGCACAGATGAATCTAGCTAGTAAATGTTGAACACACAACTTTGCAGAGCAAAAACACTAAAAGAAAATCAAAAGAACAAAAAGAGTGATTCATTTAGAAAATAGGTTATAATTCTTATGATATAGCATTATTGGGTGAAGATCCCAAGGTAATGCACCATCGTGGTGATCAATGAAAGGACTCAACACCTACAGCAAGTTCCAGAAAGAACTAGCGAGTTGCGGAGTGAAAGGAGGAGCAAATTAGGAAGTAAATCATGCAGAAAGAATATTGCATGTAGTCCCATGCTCTAACTAAGTGTCCGCATGTGCCAGTAATAAAGATCCTAAGTGTGTAGTACCTCCAACACATCCTTCTTAAAGAAAAGCTTTATATCATATCAATAGATTTCTCAAGCTTGTTATTTCGTTTTCAACACTTTAACTCTTGAATTTGAAAATTTGATGGCAATATGAACATTATCGAGTTTTTCTTTATCACTTAAGCTTAGTTGTTAAGTCATTTGATGAGCTCATTTTGAAGCTTAGACAATGCCCTTGGTAAGTTGTGTATAGTTTTAGTTTTTTAAATAACTAATGATAAAGTTACATGCCTCTCGGTAAGTTGGGTATAGTTTTTAGGTTTTTTTTAATAATTAATGATAAAGTTACATGCCCCTTTGTTTGCAGGGCATGTTGTCTTATTTGAAACTTTTCGTATGTGTGTGCCGGAGAGAAGGTAGAATTTGCTCGCTCTTTTTTAGGACTCGCAGTTTTTGGTGGCTGGGGTTTCTGTGTGGTAAGCTGCAATAAGAATGTGGAGAGGTGATTCAGCTTCTCGGCAAAGTGAGGAAGGCTGGGAAGTTTCCTTCTCTCGCAAGGGCAAGAGCCAGGCCCCTCCAACAGCTGCAGCAAACCGACCAAAGGGTGGTGCTTACGCCCCCGACAAGCCGGGAATCAAAGCTTGGAAGGGGAGAGGATCTCACAATGTGGAAGGGGAGAGGATCTCACAATGTGGAAGGTGAGAAACCTGACCGCTTGGAAAACCCTAGTGGTGGTCAAGCTCAAGTTTATAAGAAACGAGGATGGAATGAGTAAGGGACATCACAACAGAGGAATGGAAACCAAGAAAATATGACCAGTATAGCCAGGAATGCTTGCGGCTAGGGCCATGAAGTTAAGAACAGTCGGAATCACGAAAGGTCAGATTCTGCTGTTGGGAAGATGAGCATGCAGGATGTTGTATTTCCTCCCCCGCTGGCCAATGGTTGGCAATGGGGAAGCCACAATGGCGGTAGCTACACGAGATTGAATTCTCCGATGGCATCACCAGCTCCTGGGAAAGTTGTTGGAACATGGGGGCGTAAAGGTTGATGACAATAGTTCTGAACTGTGAAGTAAGATGTTATCTAAACTGCTGCCTTTTCAGCAATCAAGGGACCCGTTGCATCAAAATGGCGGAGCTGGCTATCAGTCCAGTGATGGCAATGCAGAGATTGATAATCTCGACCGCGATAAGTACTTCATGGACCTCGATGACTGCGATTCCGAAGGGAGTGATGCTAGCCATGAGACTCGGAAGAAGAATAAATGGTTAAGTAATTTTTTTGAATCCTTGAATAGGTTGAGTCTTGAAGAAGTGAATGATCCGGAGAGGCAGTGGCATTGTCCAACATGTAGAGGCCGTGTTCGGGAAATCGATTGGTATAGGGGTATGCAACCTTCTTTAGCCCATGCCAAAACCATCAGAACAAAGATGGTAAAGGTGCACTGCAAAATTGCAGAGGAGCTGCATGTGTAATTTCCGAGGAAATGTTTGCAAGTGCAAGGGCTTGCAGGATCTAGTAAACAATCAGGAAATTGTTTGGCCTCCTATGGTTATAATTCAGAACACGCTTCTTGATCAAGATGAAAATGAACATGTATGTACTACAAGCTTCAGAGGGACACACTGCCACGGAGAATATGGACCTGGAATGTCATAGAAACTTCATGCTATCATAGTTTTTTTTTATTTTTAATAGTAATGGTTCTACAATCTGTCCATATAGTGTAATTATTTTTGGCTCCCTCATTTACATACAATTCCTGGTGGGTTTGCTCCTGGCCTGGACTGCAACTCAGAATTTAAATTGAGAACTCAATTACGTATGCCCAAGTAGTCTTAAATTTAAACCAAGAGTTCAGAGGCTTAACCAAGCAGTCCCATGTTGGTTTTTGCTTTTAACCTTTCAGGGTAAATTTTGGGTTTTGAATGTTTTGTCTTGGAGTATGAATTCTCATGTCCTGATTCCAATAGTGGGGACTGTATGCGGAAAGCAACCTAACTTACTGTGATTTTCGTTTTGCAAAAAATGAACTGGGGCCAATTCCAGATATTTCAAAGAAACTTTTAGTTGATAAAGATAGCTAATAATAGTTTTGATGCCGGTTTGGTAAGTTGTATTCCATCTAGATTTCATCACATTACATGCTTAAATCTGTTGAAATCCAAGGTTGTATGAATCTTTATATAAGTTACCAAGGTGTGATTTTTACTATATAAGTGACCAAAGGGTGATTTTAACTAACGGACCTTTTCAAATACGCAACAAACGAAGATTGGCTATATTTTTTTTGGAAGTCTGCATCTGTTAAATATAACGTCTAAGGGGAAGTTGTTTCACATTGTATTTGGCCAATGGATTAACAAAGTTGGCCTCTGAGCCAAAGCTCTACCTTGTTATAGGGTTTAGCAAAATGCGGGATATAAAATAGTTTTATGTCGACACAGTTACAAATCTCAAGTAACCCTAAGTGAGCAGAGAGAACTGTGCAAGCTACAGGTCCACGGCGTACATGATTTTTAATATTTTGGTAGATTTTGTCTAGAATCTAATGAACATATCTTTTAAAACCAGAAATTTAACCTATATAATCTACCATTTATGTGTCCAAAGATTTATTAAAACACTATATTTATTTATATATTCAAAAACACTTTTTAATTACCAAAAAATACAATCTCACACAAAATTTATCACTAAATTAAAAAATCAAAAACATCGAATAAAACTATGCCTATGCGTTATTTGGAATCACTATCATCATTTGTTTCCGTTAAAGTTTTCGTGTCAAAGTGTCTGATCACAAAATCTCTTTGTGAAAGTGTCCATGTTGGCTGATTTTTCTCCTTAACTTTACATAATGGTATAAGAATTTTTTTTTGTTACTTTACCTTTCTGAACGCGGAAAGTATTTTACAGTGTATGCTACAAACATTTAATTTGTTCTCAGCGTACTAAAATATGATATGATGATTGTGATACTTAACATTTGAAGGTTGGGCGAAGAAAATGGAGCTTCAGATAGTATGGGCTTGTTGTTAATTTGTTTTTTCATTCTTATCAAAGACCGTAATTATTTAATTCAAGTAATTATATGGTTTTGTAATTAACATAAATTTATATTA
>APFE030989867.1:0-16462 GCA_000404065.3 Pinus taeda
TAGACTAAATACAACTAGTTCAACTAAGTCAAACTGAACACAACTCCATCAACTCCTCAATCAACTCCACCAAACTCAATCACTTGAGTTCTAACTGAAGTCCATCATGCAATAGCTTAACTAACCCATAGGAAAAGTGTATTTCCTTCTAGCAGTTGCATGTGCCACATCTGTAGCTCGAACTGAAGTGTTGCAAGAGGATAAGATAATGTTTATAGTCCAAATATTATTAACAACTAATAATATTCGATTGTTCTATTTTTAGATTGGCAGTCTAAAAATAGACTCCGCCCATATGTCTAAAAATATAGGTCCATCTATTTTTACCAACATGACCAATCATCCATAAATAGCATCCTGTAACTCATAGACCATGATCCATATGTCTAAAAATAGACATAGTCTAAAAATAGACTTTGCGCCAAAAATAGCCCACGAGCACACTTAGTGAAGGCGACTTCTTTTCACTAAGCTCCATCATCTTGTTGCATTTTCAACACTCCATCTCAACAAGATATGGATTATCTGCAACCTCTATCCTGCCTCTGTGGTATTCGAATTTTCTCTTGGTGAGCACCTTTGTTAAGATATCAGCATCCTGATCCTTCGTGGGAATGTATGAAAGTAACATGATTCTCCGCTGCACACAATATCTGATATGATGGTACTTGATGGATTAGCCGAGAGTTTAATGCAACTCTGGTTATCACAATAAATCATAGTAGGATCCAAGTGTGACCCGAACAACCCCACCAGGATCTTCCTCATCCATATAGGCTCGCATGCAGTCAAACTTGTTGCCATATACTCGGCCTCTGCTGAATTGAGTGCCACAGATCTCTGCTTCCTGATGTACCAAGAAACTGCTATCGACCTGATACTGAAGATCCCTCCGGATGTGCTCTTTTTGTCCATTGGGCACCCTGCCTAATCTGCATCTGTGAAGCCACATAGCTTCACCTCATCCTCCTGTCTGTACCACTATCCATATCCCGATGTGCCTCTGAGATAATGCAATACATGCTTGCCTGCCTTCCAGAAGAGCTTGGTTGGCTTAACCATAGCTTGTGAAAGTTGGTTAACAGCATAACATATATTGGGTCGTGTATTGACCAGATACATAAGTGACCCCACCAATTGTCGATAAACAGTGGCATCCACTACCTCTGCTGAAGTAGCATCATCCTTCCTCCAACCTTCAGGAAGAGGAGTATCAACAGGCTTGCAGCCATGCATGTTGAACATCTCCAGTATCTCCCAAGCATACTTACCCTAAGAAAAAAATAGTCCATCACTGCGTTGCCTCACTTTGTAGATCCATCTTGAACCCACCACTGATTTCCCCTCCGGTCTTGGGACAATCTCCCATGCATTGTTTCTGATAATCGAATCATACTCTTCCACCATGGCATCTACCCATGCGGGATCCTCCACATCTTCCTCGAAAGAGGATGGCTCAGTCATGACACATTTGCTCAGAAGAGCCATGTATCCAGTGTACCGATCAGGTGATTGTCTCTGTGTGTGCTGTGCCGTAGGTGGTCCTGCAACCTTCTCTGCATCTTTAGCCAGTCGCTCAGCTTCTGTAGTGCGCTTTCAACCTCTAATGGTTGGCGCTGCATGAGTGGTCTCTTCCACTCCATGAACTTCATCTTGTGGCTGATCCACATCCTGAAGTTCATCCTTAGGAACTATAGGAACTAATAGCTCCTCATCTGCATGCAAGTGTGGCTCCCTCTCAAGCGAACACTTCATGGCTTTCTCCTCTTAAAATTTGATATCCCGTCACACAACAGTCTTGCGACTGTCTAGCAAATACACACGATAGTTTTGGGGCGTATCAGTGTACCCCACAAATATCCCAACCTCTGTGGTCAGCTCCAGCTTCTTCCTGGCATCCTTCGTCACATGCATGTAAACAGGAGAACCAAAAATCCTCAAATGGGAAATATCAGGCCTCTTACCAGAATAAGCCTCCTTGGGTGTACTCATGCGAAGTATCTTGTGAGGACAACGGTTCTGCACATATATTGCAATATTGCATGCCTCTGCCCACAAGTGAAGGGGTAGGCCCTAATCATGCAACATTGCCCGTGCAGCACCCACGATCATTCTGTTCTTCTGCTCAGCAACCCCGTTTTGTTGTGGGTTATGGGGAGCTATGAGCTCTCCTTGAATCCCTTCTGTGCTTCAGAAGTCCTTGAACTCGCTAGAGATGAATTCACCACCATTGTCGCTCCTAAGAGCCTTCACCTTCTTCCCCGATTCCTTCTCGACCAGTGCTTTGAACTCACAAAACTTTGAGTGTGTCTCGCTCTTCTTTTGCATGAAGAAGATCTAGCACTGTCGAGAAAAATCATCAACAAAGATCACATAGTACTTGTGCTTTGCTATCGAAGCTATTAAGAAAGGTCCACACACTTTTGTGTGAATTCTCTCAAGGATCATCATGGTGCGACTATCCTTCTCGTGAAAGGTGGCTTTCACAAATTTTCCCAAAGTACATCCCTTGCACTGATCTGATTGCGCAAGAGTGCCTTTAGGAAGCCCAGTAGAAATCTATTGCAATATCTTCAAAGCTCCATGGTGAAGGTGTCCCAATCTCTGGTGCCACAGCTTGCCATCATCCCAGCTCACCACTCCTTCTACCTTGCATGCCATTGCTGCGTAACCATATACATGTAATTGATAAAGGTTCTTGACTCGAACCCCTATCTTCCAGGTTTCTCCAGTTGTCTTACTGCATAGGAAAGCCTTTCCCTCGCTGAAGACAACATCATATCCCTTGTCTTCTAACATCGCTACAGAGATAAGATTCTTCTTCAATCGTGGAACATGCATCACTTCCTTCAATATGAAGGGTTTACCAGACTCCCTCTCAAAGGAAATGGCACTGATACCGGTCACACTATATCTACCATCATCGCCCATCTCGATGTGCACTCCAAGATATTTCTCATCCAGATCAGAAAACAAATCTCGATCTCCTGTCATGTGAAAAGATGCACCAATGTCCAAGAACCATACTGATCCCATCATACTTGATATCAAGCATGCGATTAGCGAAAAATCCAGCTCAAACCGTGAGGCTAAGGCCTCTCCCGCTGCAGATCCAACAACTTGCTTATTTTTCTTCTTCTACAGAAAATTTGTGGCATAATGTCCATGCTGGTGACAGTGAAAGCACTTCACCTTGGACATGTCCTAATTCTTTCCTTTTGCACCGGAATGAGAAGCTTTCTTGTTCTTCCCCTTCTTTGCTTTGGCAGCCAAAGCACAATTTTCTTCATCAGATGCCTTTGATGAAGATCGTCCTTGGTATTCCACCTGATCTCCTCTTGCACAAGATCTGACCAAAGTCTCTCCCATCCTTGCAATTTCTCCCGACCATTGATAGAGTCCTAATAGGAATTCCAACTCTTTGAAACACCAAGGAGATCCAAGCTCACCAAGTCCTCATCATTGACAGTCACCCCCACACTTCCCAGCTCATCTCGGCATTGGGTGAACTTTGTGAGATACTTGGGCATACTGTCTCCATTCTCACCCTTAATTTTTCTGAGTTTATCTTTGAGCGCCAATTTCCTCTGGTCGCTCTTGCTTTGGAATAATCTATCAATGCTTTCCACATCAAGTATGGAGAAGCCTTTCCATGCAGGCTGGATACAATGTGATCCTTTACGCCCTCCAACAGAATCCTTCGACACTTTGCTATCTTCTTTTGCCAAGCCTCAACTTGAGCAGCATCAGTAGGCTTTTGGACTTCAGCATCTATGAACTCCTTCAACCCATTTTCATCTAAGACAGCCTTAGTTCTGTCTTTCCATGCAATATAATTCGAGCTGCCTTCAAGGGCATACTCCAATCGCAATCCGTTGAAAGACATTTCAACTTTGACACCAAGAAAACACTGCTACAAATTCGAATTCCACTAGCTCAAAACTCAACTGCTTCTGATCTAAAATTCGTGAGAACAAAGTATTTCTCATACAGATATTGACTGTATGGGCATTAACCAGATATCTCAGCTTCCAATAGAAGGTTGAATCCAGAAACTACCTGGCCCGATTACAGACTCTGCCTGAAGAAATAAAATGTAATCACTTTCTGAATAATAGATATGATGATCAACCTGTGTTGGTACCATGTAGAAATTTTTAACAATATAACACTTATTCACAGAGATTATCCTGATTATACACTATTTTTAGAATGCATGCATAATACATAACCTCCTCTACCGTTGATCATCAATTTGCGGAATTAAGAAACAATCGCATGCGCACATTAAAACATCAATCAAACATATCAACACATTATGTACTGGGGAAAGCATACAACTGAAAACCCCCGACTATCTGTATATTATAATGATAGAGAACATGTAACAATACATAGTACAATACTCCTCACAAGTACTCAGTACTATCTCCACATGCTACACACAAACTAGCTCAGATCTGAACAAGCCACAGGTTCAAATTTCCTCCACTGTTTGCCTGCCTCTATTGCGCAATCCAAGTTAAGAATAGATCCAATCCAAGTTCGAATCCCCTTGGCTTTTACTATGCAATCCTCATTGGAAATCTCAATCAATGATTGTGCAAATCTCATGCACAGCTATAGTCACAACTCATAGTAGTCTCACCCTTTCACCCACCTCTAACACTTGTCTCCACTGAACTGTCCATGCACTGAGTTAACTGATGTATTATTTGGTTGATTTATGAGTTAATAATTAGTGAATTAATTAATAATTAATTCACACCACTCATCACTAGTGTATTTGTCAGTTAGACTAAATACCACTAGTTAAACTAAGTCAAACTGAACACAACTCCATCAACTCCTCAATCAACTCCACCAAACTCAATCACTTGAGTTCTAACTGAAGTCCATCATGCAATAGCTCAACTAACACATAGGAAAGGTGTGTTTCCTTCTGGCAGTTGCATGTGCCACATCCGCCACTTGAACTGAAGTGTTGTAAGAGGATAAGATAATGTTTATAGTCCAAATATTATTAAGAGCTAATAATATTCCACTGTTTTATATTTTGATTGGTAGTCTAAAAATATACTCCACCCATATGTCTAAAAATAGAGGTCCATCTATTTTTACCAACATGACCAATCATCCATAAATAGCATCCTGCAACTCATAGACCATGATCCATATGTCTAGAAATAAACTTTGTGCCAAAAATAGCCTGCGGGCCCACTTAGTGAAGGCGACTTCTTTTCACTAAGCTCCATCATCTTGTTGCATTTTCAATAGATATTTGTCCAAAGTTTAACAAGTGAAGTCATAACTTGGTTTATGGCTCTAACAACAAACAGTATAAATGACCTAGAAGCCCTTTATACACAATTCTTAGATTGTTGGGAGAAGAAGAAAGATCATCTGCAGATCTTATCAGAGTATGAAAACCTTAAGAGAGGAACTCAGGAAACTATGCAAGATTACTACACTAGGTTTAATGTTGTTTACAATGCAGTTCCTCAAAACCTCATACCCCCACCTGATTTGGCCCTAATCAAGTTCCCAGATGGATTTGATACAGATATGGCTTTTCAGCTAAGGGAAAGAGCCCCCAAAACTTTAGAAGAAATGCAAAGTATAGTTGTTAGTGTTGAGGCTAATTTGATATCAAAACATGACAAGGGTAGAAGTGAAGGAAGGATACTACTCAAAGAAGAATCTTCACCTATGGAATAGACACTGGATACTATAATCAAAGGAATGGAAATATTAGGGGATAGAGTGGAGACAATCGAAAGAAAAGCACCTTGGGAGGGTCAGTAGGACAATACAGGGAGGAATCCCAATTTTTGAAAAAAACGAAAATCCAAACACTAGGAAAACAGGCCCTGATCAGAATATTAGACCCCCTTTCCAAGAGAATTACATAGAATCTTCCAGCTCCCAGGATCCACTTGAGGATACTTAGATAAATCTACTGGGATTCAACAACGAAGGAGAAGTGTTTCTAACTCAAGAATATCAAGAGGCTCATGTTCTTAAACAATTAAAAACCCAATCAGGAGAATTGTTTGACTTCAGGGAGGGATATGATACAACTATCTACAAAGTGCACAAATAGTATAATTTGAGAAGTAGAAGAATTGATGTCCCTGATAAAACCAAACAGAAAGGTCCAAAACAACCAGCCAAAGGAAAAGCAGTACCTACACATGTACAAATTTTTTCTAAACGTAATAATAACCCCTCTAATCCAATAATAGAAGATATATCTGACAATCAATAGAATAACAGAGACTCTTCCATTCCCCTTACCTCTAAGGAAACTATAGAAGAACCTCCAGAAGTTAATCTAGGAGAAAATGTAAATACTAACCCTACTCATGAAAAAGACAAAAACACTAAAAATCCAGAAAATAATGAGAATCCAACTGTTCAAAACACTAAAGCTCAAAGTGAAAAACTTTTCAATCTGGAAGTCGAAGTAGGCAAATTAAAGGTAGTTGTTCCACTGTCTGAATTAGTTAAACATGATGCCTACCGAGAACAAATCAACAAATCACTTAAAATCACTGGAACCAAAGATTCTATAAATGTTTTTGATGACCAACCAGAACTAATATTTCGCCTTGAAGTGAATGGGAAACACTTAAAAGGAAGTGTGCCTCCCTTCTATGTGAGTTTAAATATTCATGACAAACTCCTCCATAATGCCATGTTTGATTCTAGGGCATCTCACAACTTAATACCCAAATCTGTAATGGAGAAATTAGATCTTGACATCACTAGACCTTATAAAGATCTCTTTTCTTTTGATTCAAGCCAAGTGAGATGTTTAGGGTTAATAAAATACGTGTGTATTTCTTTGTTCAATACCCTGCTAAAACAATATTGATGGATATAGTAGTAGCATATAGTCTTTCAAAATATGGGACATTGTTATCTAGGTCCTGGGGTGCTAAACTCCAAGGTTCACTACAGTTGGACATGGCTTATGCTACTATCTCTATTTTCGGCCAACCTAAGAAGCTATATCGAGAGACATTAATGAAATATGTAGTAATTAGCCAGGAGAAACCACAAAATTTCCCTATTTACTTAGTACACTCAGATATGGATTCATTTATTCTATAATGCCGAAATCAATCCTACCAACAGTGAACAAGTTTTAACAGCAGAACCAAAAGAAATTGAAAGAGGGGAAACAAGTGTTCTGATCCAGGAAATCTCAGATACAAATGACAAATCAGCTTAAGAAAATAAACTTGACGAGAATAAAAAACTGAAACCACCGGCTAAACAAATTCCCATTACCCCTAACACTTATTACGTCGATGAAATTATCTATCACTTAGAGTTTGATGGTTCAGTAAATAAATTAGGGGTAGGGGCAGGAATTTGGGTGCATAACTTAGAAAATGACCATGCCTATAGGCTGAATTTTAAATGTACCAACAATATGGCACAGTATGAAGCTCTTTTTCTAGGACTTAAAATTGTAAAAAGGATAGGAGCAATTAGAGTTTCTATTATAGGTGATTCATAATTAATTATTAATTAGATTAAAGGAAAATACCATACTAGAGATACTAGATTAGGATACTATAGGGGAACAGTTATAGAGATTGTTAATACTTTTCTGGAAACTCATCTTGTTGTAGTATCTAGGAAGCACAACTAACATGCTCATAGTCTAGCCACATTTGCCAGTACTTGTAAATTACCATTTGAGCCCAACCACCAGTTGACTACTGAAATTAGGCATAGGCCTGCCATCCCTGACAATGTAAAGAACTGGCAAGTTTTGAAAATGATGAGCAAATAAGTAACTTTCTGACTTTAGACAGTTAATTTTCTCATAGTCATATAGATATTGATTCTACTAAAGAGATAGATGAAGTATATGCCAACATTATAGAAGATAGTTCAATTCAAATGCTTCATCCCACAACTTTCACCAAACAGGAAGTTCAAGACTTAAAACAGATGGACCTTGATGAGATAAATGAAAAGGAAATGGAGGTCATAGATCTAAAACACAATCACCTGCCTAAGGATTAACTCCTCTAGAGGACCTCTTTGACTCCGATGACATTCCTAAGAAATCACATACGGAACCACTAAAAGAAGACATTGAAGAATATAACTTAGGAAGACAAGAAAATCCAGAAATGGTAAAACTATCAAAGTCCTTACCTCCTGACCAAAAGTTAAAATATGTTGAACTTATGAGAGAATTCCAGGATAGCTTTTCCTGGAGTTATGAGGATTTGAAATCATATGATACCTCAATAATTCAACATACCATACCTTTAAAGGAAGACCAAAAACCATTTAAATAAAAACTCCGAAGAATCAACCCTGTATTACTACCACTGATTGAGAAAGAGATTAAATGTATGCATGAGGCAACGATAATTGCACCTATAAGATTTTCAGAGTGGGTATCTAATTTAGTACCTACTAGGAAGAAAATTGGTGAAATTAGACTATGTGTAGACCTGAGAAATGTAAACAAAGTTTCTTTAAAGGATAATTACCCTTTACCTAAGATGGATCACATTTTGCAAACGGTAGTCGGAGCCTCTAGGATTTCACTTTCCGATGGATTTTAAGGGTATAACCAGATTCTAGTTCACCCTGACGATCAAGAAAATACTTCCTTTACCATATCATGGGGTAAATTTATGTATATTAAAATTCCTTTTGGACTCAAAAATGCAGGAGCTACTTTTCAGAGAGCAATGGACATTGCATTTGCTAAAGAGATTCATGATTTCCTTGTCATATATCTAGACGAATTATCTATTTCTTTTAAGTCAGATGAGTAGCATTTAGATCATCTCAGACAAGTACTTGTCAAATGAAGGAAATATGGTATCTCTTTAAATCCTAAAAATTCTTTGTTTGGTCTTGACGAATGTAAGATCTTAGGGCACATTATCTCAAAATATGGCATTCGGATTGATCCCGCCAAAATAGAAGCAATTTTGTAGATACCTAATCCTAGAAGTATCAAAGAAATTCAAGATTTCTTAGGAAAGATAAGCTTTTTGAGAAGATTCATATCTAATTTAGCAGAACTAATTTGGTTACTCAATAACATGTTAAGAAATGATTCATGTATAAAATGGACGGTAGAAGCCAAACAAGCATTTGAGGAAATTAAAATGGCTTTAACCAGAACATCGGTCCTTACAAGTCTCCAATTTGATAGAGATTTCATAATTTTTTCTTTTGCCTCAAAGCACACTATAGCAGTTGCTTTACTACAAAAGGATGACCAAGGATGCGAGAAATCCGTAGCATTTTTTAGTAAAGCACTTAGAGATGCATCACTAAAGTACAAAATCATGGAAAAACAGGCATTTGCACTTGTTAAAGCAATTAAGGACTTTAGAGTTTACATATTGTATTCTCATGCAGTAGCCTATGTACCATACTCTATTTTCAAGGAAATCCTAACTCAGGATGGAATTGAGGGAAAAAGAGGTAAATGGATTGCTACCATTTTAGAGTATGATATTGAAATAAAACCTACAAAATTGATAAAATGACAGGGATTGGCTAAACTCATGACAGAAACAAACTGCGAAGCCCTGGACATAAATGAATTGGACAGTGAATAGGAGATGGTGACTCCACAAATCAACCAGGCCTTCTCAGATTCCCCTTGGTATGTTAATATAATCTATGTGTTACAAAACCTGTAGGCTCCTCCAGGGTTGTCCAGAACAAAAGGTAGGTTTTTAAAGATCAAAGCTTTAAAGTTTTGCATTTTAGATAGTGCTCTTTTTTGGAAAAATCATGAAAGAAACTTATTGAGTTGTTTATTAAATAATGAAGCTGACAAGACACTTCAAGATTTTCATGCAGGAGACTGTGGTGGACACCTCTACTGGAAATTGACTACAGATAAGATCTTAAGGGCTGGTTTCTATTGGCCAACCTTATTTGCTGATGTGAAAAGATTTGTTACCTCTTGCCATAAATGCCAAATTTTTGAGGGCAAGAGAAAACTATTACCTTTACCCCTGAAACCCATCTCTACTAAAAAACCATTCCAACAATGGGGTCTTGACTTCATTGGAGAAATCCACCCTCCCTCCTCTGGCCGACATAAATGGATCCATACTGCCACTGATTACTTTACCAAATGGATAGATGCCATACCTTCTAGACAGGCCACAATTGCAGCAATCATAGGATTCCTAGAAACCAACATATTATCCAGATTTGGCTTCCCGACAAAAATCATAACAGAAAATGTTGCAGCTTTTAAATCAAGAAAAATGATCAGTTTTTGTAATAAATACCGTATTACCTTAGGTCATTCCACAATCTATTATCCACAAGGAAATGGACTAGCTGAATCCTCCAACAAAAGTATTATCAACATTATCAAAAAATTGTTGGAAGAAAACAAAAAGACTTGACATAAGAAACCGATAAATGCATTATGGGCAGATAGATTGACAACTAAAAAATCCATTGGCACTAGTCCTTATGAATTAGTCTATGGCATGGAGGTAGTAGTCCCTTCATCATTGGGAGTTCAAGTTATGAAACTACTTGAAGAAGCTCAAGTAGAACCCAATGATATCCAAAGGAGGATTAATCAGACCATAAATTTGCAGCAGATCAGAGAGGAAGTGTATTAGAGATCCCAAATATGGCAGGAAAAGCTCAAGAATATATTTGATAGGAGAAATAAAGCAAAAGATTTCCACCCTGGAGACAAACTATTGAGATGGGATTCCAGAAGAGAAGACAAGGAGAAACATGGGAAGTTTGACTGTCTATGGAAAGGTCCATATATTATCCAGGCTCTACAAGGGAACAATACATATTATTTGAAGAACTTGGATGGTACATCATCAGAAGAAGGGCTAGTCAATCGTCGAATGATAAAGCTTTAGTTTGATCCTACCCATTAAGTTTACCATGATGATTAACTTATACATACTATATCCTTTGTAATGTCACAGTTTTGATTGGACGGTGAATTTTGGAGTTGAAGCCCGAAGAGAAGGCCCTAAGCTTTAGAAGTATCATTATCATACATATAATAAATCAGCAGGAAAAAGAAGATTGCAGAATACAGTCAAAGTCATTCAGAGGCCATCTAATCTATTGTTCTTGACTTTTCACTAGGAAAAGACATCCCCAAGTGGAGCCAGTGTTAGGCTCCTATACCAATAGGTGTCATATGTCATGATTGACTTGATGAGCTTTCTAATATGTTCATACATTTTCTTGTTGCAAAGGTTTTCCATATTTTCAAAAATAAAAAAATTTAAAAAATGTAAAGAGGGTATACCCTAAAGGAAAAATCAAAGGGTAAAAGGAATAAATATGGTCAAAAAAATCAAAGAAAATGAACCCCAAACAAAAAGACTAGGAAAGTGTGCACGTCTAAATGCCACTACTTTTTCATTTTCTGTGATAAACAATTGCATGCAACTTATCACTTATGCCACAATTCTGGAAGAGTCAAACTATTTAAACTTGTCTCAATCATCTTTCAATTTCATGTTGTAGAAATAGAGAATAAATATCTGACCAAACAGTGTAGTCTTGGCAGATAAGTAGATAGGCAGAGTAAATAAAAAGGAGCTCAATAGTTTAATCTGAGCCCTTGGATGTAATAAGTGTAGATTTAGATAGAAATCATTATGTAAAAGGAAAGGAAGTTGAAGAGGGTTTGCCAGCTTAAGTGCACCCTAATAAAGAAAAAATAATGCTAGGTTAAAGTAGGTAGGGTAGGTAGATGATGTTGCAGAATCATGTGTTACGGATAATGTCTCTAATGTGTTAATCTTTCATTTTTTATCATAAGGCAAAGGTATACACCACATTGAAGACATTAGAAGCAAAGCAAAGTCACAATGATTAACTCCCCTTCTCAATTTCCGTAATTATTTACTAATTTCCCCTAAGAACTAAGGATTTGCTAAATTGGAGGGGCTCAGAGCATTTCTCTGACTTCTGGAGGGACTAGACCCTCTGCCCAATAGTTTCAAAAGCCTAAGTACTTACAACCATCATTCAGTCACCTTCATAAGTCTTTTCCTAAGTAAAATCCCATTTTACTTAGGAAAAATACACAATATTACATAAAACCCCTTTCTTCCACTTAAGCCTAAGTTAAATATACACTCTGATGTTTTATTTAGCGTTTCTTATCACATTGTTCCATATTAATTTCTAACTTATATTATATAACTCCCGAATAAAATTTCACCCTTTCTTGTATTATTAAAATATGTATAGAAATCTCTGAAATGTTATATATCGTGCCCCCAGTTAAATATGGCCATAATCAGTGTTAAAATCAGATTAATGGGTTAATCATTGACTCATTAAGAAACTAATCTCCCACTGCATTAGCAAGGAATTAATTAACCCTCATAGTTAATTAAGAACCTCCCCGTCCTATTACAATCACCCTGATATGATTAATTAATTGTCAATTATATTGGGCCTGCCGCAGTTAAAGCTTCAGCGTATCACTCGCCCATCAACCATTCGAGCCCATCTCCATCCAACGGTCATTTGTTATATCATGGCCCCCTTGGCAACCACCCATTAATGTGTGATCACCAAGCGGTTTTTACACCATACCCCTGCCACGCCTCAGGCAATCTATGGAATAGCTAGCTCCCAACCAAATATCACCTGACCCCAAAAGTGGTCTGATACCAGACCGCTTACCGCCCTCCGCATACGACAAAAACATCTTTTCCCACTTACATCATCAACCCGAATAATAAAAAACCCCACCAACCTTGACTTTGTTAATAAAACAAACAGAGTGTCGTTTTCAGTATTCTGTACAACAACCTGTGCTCCCATGCAAAACAACATCCAAGTCAACTATTAAAGCTTTTCAACCATGATCTGGTCAAAAAACATGCAGTGACACAGCCTGGAACCTGTTATCCAACTTGCCATTGCACTGTTCACTTCCCCAATATAGGTATTTATCCAATTTCACCGAAACCCTGCAAATTTTGGTTTTACACTATATATTCCGTAAGAAAAGGCCAAATTCAATACAAGCTCAGACTTTGTTTCACTATATACATTCCCAAACCTTTTGTTTGGCCTATTTTTTCACAAAAAACCCAAATTCCATTTCTGAATCCACAAGAACTAGAAATGGACACCCCTATTGTTTTGAATGTCGCACCTCTCAATGCCCCTCATAAGGACCTCGACTATCTGCCTCTTGTAGATAAAGACTTCCAAATAAAGGACCTATCCACTAGCCAGAATCATCTCAAGGTCTTTTGCCAATCTAGAGACAACTACCTAAATGGCTTAGACATCCTAGGACTATGGGAATCCAACCTCCCCAGGTATTTTCTTTCCTCATTCCATGTTTTCCCAGATATAATTTAGTAGTGTTGTCCCAATTATGATTGAAACTTGAGAGCTGTTATGTCCCCAAGTCAAATAGTTCTTTTCCCCATAACAACTGCCTCCATTAATGAAATGTTGCAATTTTCCCCTGCTCAAGTGCTAACTCCCCTTTCTATGGGATATTTACTTGAGAAATCCACTGAAATACCCCAATCAGGACTCATTCGCATCTGTCAGACCTTGATGTTACAAAAACATCAGCCCAAAGGCCCCCCTCCTTATGTACAAACCTTTTTCATAGATATGAGCAGACTTGTAGTGGATATGATATCATTAGTTATGGGATTTAACACTAGTGAATACGTTGATGAGGTAACCCTAATTTTGTTATCAATTTTTACTCTTGGACAGCCACCTGTTGTTAAGTATGACTATGCTTCCTACATTGCCAATAATATTCGTGATCAATTCGTAAGACTGGACAATGAAGGAGTCTTCAAGTATACCACTTTCATCTATCATCTTTTGTTGTATTACCTGTCAGATAACTTCCCTTTCCCTGTCAGTAAGCTTGACACCAAAGGATATCCCAGGTCTATCATATTTTGGAGTCCCATTTTCCATAAGTCCCTTGAGACCCCTTACACCTACAATGAGTTCATAGATCTATTTGTCCATCTAGCAACCACTTTTTTGACAGCGGTTTCCCTTCCTAGGATCAATGGTGATATGAAGAAGATCCTCCAACTCTCCAAGAAGTACATGATAGGTGACTGGTACCTATATAAGAACCATATAGAAATCAAGATCTATGGGTGTGAGCTATGCCCTTTTAGGCTACCAAAGTACATTCCAATGAGACTTTTTGCATTGGAATATTTTAGGCTAATGATAAATACAGACCTAGTCCATTTTTATAATGCCAAGAAGAAAGTTGAGCTTAGAATCAAGAATCAACTAGGCCCTTTTGCTTGCAAAACTAGGGAGGTGTGGAGAAAAGTTGAAATAATTTTAGAAGATCATCTTATGTTACAAAAGAGTTTTGGGTGGGTACCATATGACCCTAATAGGTTTATATGTGATAGAAGAATGAAGAACAGGTTGTCACAATACATTCACCATAGGATCCCAGAGATTGAACAATTTGCAAATATGGATGAATGCAGAGAAGAGACCTTAGTAGAAAATGAGAGTGACCAGGTCAATATTGAGAATGTTATGAAATATTTTGAGAAAACACTTGACCTCAATTCTTTTGGGCATGTACAAAGACTAGGAATTGGTACATCTACTGTTGGAACCTCTCAACAAACTTCATAGCAAATCAGCACACAATCTATGGGGTCATCAAAAGGCAAAAAATTAGAAACTAGTATTTAAGTCATAGAATAGTCTACAATGTCTAAGCAACCTGAAACTTCCAAAGAACAGTCCTAAATGCCAACTCCTCCAACTCAGACCAATGTAGAAGAAAATCCCAACTTGCATACTCCCCTGAATGAGGAAAGGAATACATAGAGAGACAGGGAGGTAGCTACCCCTGTCAGTGGACCCTCACAGCAGCCTGGTACAAAAAGGCAAAGGTTAAATCCCGTTTTGGAGGAGGAATTTGTGGAAGAGACCAAAAATAGTTAGAGGAGAGAAGGAGTAGATAGCCAGCACACTTTTCCAGTGAGAGGACTGGTATGATTATATGTTTCAGATGTTGTACTTGATGGCAACACCCATGGCATGGCTCTCATTTTTTATGAAAATAAAGAAGTACGCAGGAGAACAGTTCAGGAGGTGCGTACCCGCAGCTACACCGTGCAGGGACCGCGTCCAAATACGCGGGTCACCCATTCATGGGGTGCGTACCCCAGTGCACTCATTCCAAGGCAGTTAAGCGCCCACCTGTGGGGTTTCTCAGTGGTATTTAGCCAACAGTATTGGGTTATCATGGTTTTGGCCCGCGGTATTGATTATTTTATTATTATTATTGAGCCCCATGATCCTTGATTTGAGGAAGAGCTAGCCTATATAAAGCAAAGGAGATCATTTGGCTTAAGCATCTTTTGTGTCCTTGAATATCTTAAGATCTGATCTATTGTTCTCGGTTCTTAAAAGATCGATTTATAAAGGAGAAGGTAGAAGCGAATTGGCGAAGGGTGATCTCTTGAGCACAAGTTCAGATCTGAACATCTGAAGTTATTTCAGCCCTAGTTCAAGGTACGCAGAGGCGCCGAAGGTTCAGTGCGTGGGTACGCAGAGGCGCCGAAGGTTCAGTGCGTGGGTACGCAGAAGGTGCCGAAGGTTACCTGCGTGGGTACGCAGAAGTGGCGAAGGCCCAGTGCGTAGGTACGCAGGGCAACAGTGGTTCAGGTGCGTGCTTTCTGCAGCAGCACGCGGCGCGATTATTCCTTTGAGTGCGTACTTTCTGGGAAGTACGCGGCGCGATAGTGTCATTGGGTGCGTACTGTACGCAGTGCAGTGAAAGGAGCAGTGCGTGTCCACGCAGTCCAGCAAGAAGGAGAACTGCGGGTATACGCAGAGAGGCAGAAGGTGAACTGCGTAGCAACGCAGGCCAGTAGAAGGAAAACCGCGTATCTGTGTTAAGATCTTCTGGTGATTGAATTTTTTTTTTCTGTTGAAAAGGTGTTCTGGGATCTGTTCTGTTATTGTTGATCTGGTTATTACAGTTGACTGTATAATTTACATGTACTTGATGATCATTTGATGTATATGGATCCAGTTTGAAAATTTATGAAAAGTGGTCCTTGAAAAGAAGTAGGGGGTTGTAGCTCCCTTTCAGGAGAGACTGGAAAACGAGAGAGAGTTGTAGCTCTCAGCAGTTTGCAGCCTGCGTACTGGTAAAGGACTGCACCAGTACAAGACCATTGTAAAAGGAGTTTCTAATTTGAAAGAAGATAGAGACATATTGCAGCAGGTGGTTTTCACCCACATTGGGTTTCCACCTTATATCTGGTGTTCTTTGATGTGACTGTCTGATTTTCTTGTTCATGCTCATTATTTATGGTATTGGTATGCAAAAATAATTCAAAGTATAAATAAGAAAGATTTGGTAAAAGAATTAGATAATACTGATTCACCCCCCCTCTCAGTATTATTGTCAACA
>APFE030989873.1:0-10629 GCA_000404065.3 Pinus taeda
GGGTACCCACTTTTATTCTTCATCTCTTCGGGGTCGTCGGCGTCCACCATGATGATCCCCGTGGCCTCTGTTGCCTCAGCCTAGACCAAACCCATGCCCGAATCCCCCTCCTCTTTTTTCCATTGCTTCACTAGGGTTTCGAACCGAAAAAATATTTTTTTGCTTCTTAAACCATTGTTTTATTATTATTCCTTGTTAAATTTGACCCAATCATGAAAAATAAACACATAAATCATTATTTTTCTTATTTTTCTCGAAGAATAACTAATTACTCATTAATTAATTACTATTATTTGTTAAATTTGACTAAAACCCTTAGGAATAATTAAATAAATCATTATTTGTTTATTATTCCTTAACAAATTCCTTGAGATAATAAATAAATCATTTATTTATTTATTATTTCTAAATAAAAGTTTAAATACTTTTTCTGTCCTAAACAAATATAATAAAATATTGCAAGTGGTAATTCCACGAATGGGATCAATAATATTTTATTATTTCTCATTATTCAAGATAACTCATTATTTTGCTATAAATAGGAGGGTTTTCCATTCATTATTCACTTTTGATTATTTTCATTGTTGCACTCACTGTTGTAACTCTGATTATTTTCATTGTCACACCATATTTTTGTTGGGTTTTTGCATTATATAAGAGAGAGACTCTACAGAAGCTGAAGATGTTTGAGGATATCCAAGAACCCATCCCATAGAGGGGGACTGGTAACATTTATCTATTCTCTTCATAGGTATTATTATAAAATTATTCTTTACATATCTGGTTTCCATTGGATAATTGGGGACTCTCCCTTTCATTGTTTAACTATGATCATAGCATAAATCATAATTTTAGCAGGTTTTGTTTTTATCAATAGCTGCAGATCTACAATGTTTAGTAGCCATTTATATTGTTCAATTTCATAACCCTTTCAGTCCCCACACTGATCCTTTTCGTGGTTCTTCTGATCCCTCATCTGATTCCAAAACTCCTTCACCACATATCGTCACCATGTATGGACCCACATCTAGTGCAGGAACCCGACTTGGTGTTGGCTCTAATTCTATCCCAGTGGTCACATCAAGCATAACAGTCTCAGGAACCGTTTCGGCAGCCCCCATGCTCCCCTTTATAAATGACCCCATACACCATGATGTTGTTTGGCCCTCTATGCCGACTAGGCTTCCTTCTGACATCCTTAAAGTTTGAGGGTATTGCCAATGAGGATCCTACAAACCATGTTCGATCCTTCCACATGTGGTGTTCGTCTAACTCCATAATTGATGACTCCATTCGTCTTCGGCTCTTCCAATGCATGCTCAGTAGAGACGATGCAAAATGGTATGAAGACCATCCCTTCGCTTCTCATTCCGTTTTCGCGACACTTTCTAAAGCGTTCCTTTCATATTTCCAGTTACATCTCGGGTACAACACTAGTACTGAGTTATTTTCCATGTTCAAGAGTGGTATCGAAGGAGGAGCACATGTCGTGCCCCGCCTTTCAAAGACCGCGTCTATCTAGATTGGTTTCTTAAGAGCCTTTTATCCCCCATCGGGAAAGATTTCGCATCCCATTTTCCTTAGACCGAGGAAGAATCTCTCAATACCTCTTTGAGATATGATATGATTTATGCAAAATTAGGTTATGTCTATACCGTCATTCGAGACCTCCCTTGTCTTGGAAGTGCCAATGTATCGGGGGCATCTCACGCTACAGACAGTATCATTGGATCCCTTTCACACTCTTCAACATACCCTTAGCATAGTTATGGCTACCCGCAGGGGGGCACCATTTCCTCCAACATTTATGCCCCTCCTACTAGCAACATGTTTCCAGGGCCCCAACCCGTCTACCAAATTGTTGCTCCTTCTTATGCACAGCCTAGTGCTACAACCTCTCAAGCATTAGCACCACAACATCCCATGCATCCTCAACCCTAGCAGCCACTACTCCCTTCGGGCCAGGTGTTTATGCAACAGAGTGATACCAATCCACAAAATTCGAAGAAAAAAAATAAGGGGAAGGGTAACAAGGGTAACCAGGGTAACCAAGGTAACTAGCCTAGTGAACCCTAGGGGAACAAGACTAACACCAACAACTAGGAATAGGGTGGTTAACCCAAGTAGAACAAGGCTATTCATACGAACAATAATTGTGCATTTTGTGGTGTACATGGCCACTATACACATGAGTGTCCTCTTTTACCCCAGATGCACCAAATGTGGGAAGCCCAAGCAACTTATCTAGGTCTAAAATCGCCTCAGAATCCTGCACCACCTCAACCACCCATGCTCAAAACGCATTTCCCTAAGCAAGAATTTGTTTCTGCTCAAACCCAGCAAGGTCAACAAGCCCACCTCCCCTAGCCTTCTGGTCCCGGTGACTACTAGATCCTGATGGGGAAGTCTGATGAGGTTAACCCCTCCAATATGACAAGCCCTCCACCTTGTTAGCTGTCAAGTCCAAAACCAAAGTGTTTGCTGAGCCTCTTATGATAACAAATGGTCCTTTACAGATCCCTCAACCCAAAGTTGAGGCCATTCCCAAGACCAAAAAGGGACCATTACATTGTAATGCAGCTTCTAACCGAGCTGCCCATACATACAATATAGTAGATGACTTAGTGCAATCACCTGCCACCATGTCGACACTGGAAGTCCTCTAGTCATTTTCTTCCCAAAAGAAGGCTCTACTAACCGCCTTAGGTGTAGTGGATCCTTCCGACGATCGTTTGATTGTCTTCCCACTTGATACATCAGAGCACTCCCCATTACCTTCAGTTGTTTCTTTCCAAATACCAGTTAGAGTTTGTAATGCCATAATCTCCAAATGCATTATTGATGAAGGCACATCCACCTGTGTGATGTTTACTGCTGTTTGGAAACAACTCAAGTCACCTGAGTTGTCCTGCTCCACCATCACTTTGCATGCATGGGATGGACACTCCTCCCAGCCCCTTGGCATGTACTGCAACTATCCAGTGACCCTTGTGGTCAAGACTATCCATGTCGATATCGAAGTCATAGATTCCCCTTTGGATTAGAACATCCTCTTAGGTCGTAGTTACACATATGCCATGTCAGTTTTCACTTTTGCGGTGTTCTACAAGATGTGCTTCCCCCATGATGGGAGGATTTTTACCATTGATCAGTTGACTTACTACGAGATGACATATGTGACCTCCCACGAGTCCATTATCTTATCGATGTCCAATAACTAGTCTTTAACTCTGGGCAGCAATGTCTCACATGGAGTCTATAAGGATTCCTCATTGTTGGGTACCTTCCTTGGTCCTCCCCCTCCCATTTCTGAACCTATTGCCATGGGTGTTTGCATGTTACAAGCGTCATGGGCTACCCTTAAACAATGTGGTACACCTAATCAATAGCCATCTCCTCAGCATCCTGCTCTTGCTCTTCCAATTGAACCCTTTGGACTCACTCCCTCATGACCTCCTCCATTTGTGGGTGCCTCTCCTATGTTCCCACCAGGAACTATTCCTCCAGGTCTCGACCATCCGAGAGCTATTCTGCGAGGAAATTATCCTGCCAGCCAGATACCTTTCTTATTCCCCCCTCTGGGAGGTTTTTATATACCTTCATGGCTTCGTTAGTCCTTCCTAACATGACTCTCAGGATCCCAGTATGGTACATCGACCCCCCTGCAAACATTCTTCCTCGATAGCCAATACCATATCACGCTTTGACCAAGGTTCAACCGGTCCCCATGACCCCTGCCACTACTTCAGTTCCATCACAACCTCAACAAGAACTAGCTCATTTTGCAAAAGCACATGGTCAGGGGGGAAAATCTAAAAGAAAATATTTGAAGTACAAGGCTCCCCAACCTCCTCCAACCCCTAAGGCCCCAAAACCGACACCCCCGTGCACTTTGTCTGACGTTGTTGGGCACGCCACCAACAATTGTCCTGAACTTCCTCAATTCAAATTGTTGGTTTGAGAAGCATTCCCTGAGTCAAATATTCTGGAAGTCCATGCTAACATACCAGTCCTACCTAATAAATTCAAAAATCTCCGCACAAACCATCCTTGTGCCCTGTGTGACCTTCATGGTCACTATTCCCATTATTGCCCTCATCTCGATGAATTTTGTGATTTCCTTGGGGAAATTCGTGAATACAAGGCCACTCGTAATGGAGCCTCTACTCCTCTACCTATGGATTAGGTACCACCAGTCAAACAGAACAGGGAGACTCTGGCCCCACTATTGTGATCCCTCCCTGCAATGTCGAGATGACTGAAACCATAGGCCCTATGCTTTACTTGTCGTCATCCTTGAGTTCCTCGCCGAAAAACCTTCTTGAGGTTGTTGTGCACATTTCTATCGACCCCCCTTTGACAAAATCCCAGGTCTCAACATCAGTAGACCCTTCGTCTACCAGTCCATCATCTACCATTCAAGACAATGTGTATGTGAACCTTCTCTCTCAGGTTGACGCACTAGGTAATACCGCTGCATCATGTAGTCAGTCTTCCTCCCGTCTGCCCAACTCCCAGCCTGATGGGGACACCATGGAAGCTATCTCTACCCATGATTACCACTAACCTTAAGTAAAAGGGGAATTTCTTTAGAGGATTTTGAAGGCCATTTATTTCCTAATTCTCTCCATGCGCTCTACCCCGATAAGTTTCGATCATAGCACATCCCTTTAATTTGCGTGTCTTTATTTCTGCCATGTAGTTTAGGTAGATCACATCATCCCATCTGTTGTCTTTTGCACCTTTCAGATGGATCCATCATCCACATCGTATATCGGTCATGCCGACGGTGCAAGATGCTTCTCCCAAAATCTAGCCTTGACAACTTGAGCAATTTTTACCCCCTTGCATAGGTTAGTCCTTTCAAATGGCGTGTGCATTGAATTTTCCACCAATAATGAGGCTGAATATGATGCAGTGATAGGCTTGTTAGTCAATTCCCTCGCTCATCGCATCCTTCATCTTCATGTTCGTTTAGATTCCTTGCTACTTGTCATGCAATTGAATGGTGTGTATAATGTGCATAACCAAGTCCTGTTTAGAAAATATATATGAGTGAAGCTATTGGTATGTGAATTGAAACCATTACTTTCATTCATGTGCCTAGAGCCCAAAATCACTATGTAGATACCATTGCAAATGACATTCTATATTGGCATTTATCACATGTATACTATAGAAGACAACCATAAACAAAACAAATGGCAAACCATCATCGTCATATAAAATTCATAATCATATTATGTATCATAAAAGTGTTTGGAGCCATAACTCTAAATACATCAGACATTCGCATAACATGTTACAAAAATTACAATCAATGGGACCCACAAGTACCTGCATCTAGTCATTGTCCAGCGGATCTCGCACCAAAGGCTCTTCTCCACCTCCAAGTAGATCACATACTTCTTGACCTGCCATTGCCACGCATTGCATGATACCTCATCACTCTAAGGGAAGATTGGTGCACTCATCTGTGTATCGATCCTCGAAGTCATGCCATCCACACTCTAAAACTCCAATCAAGAGTACATCAAACCTACGATGCAAATCAGCAAGCAACGCAATATCTCCTGGACCCTATTGTGATGATGATGTCCCCCAATCTATAGCCCCAGGCACTGTGGCTTAGCCTACATATCCTACTGGCTTCATCGGTGCTATGTCTGCATAAAACATATTTCACACTCAGTACCATATACATGTGACAGAAATATAAAATGCACCATAAAATATGACAAGTTAACACTTACAGTGTGGTCCCCATGCTCGCCCAGGTAGAAGTGGCAAGTTAGGATCCCCGTGATAGTTCATCCCACTATAAGGGTAGTCATTAATGTAAAGGGGAATTTTTTCCCAGTGTGCGAAAAAATTGGGTCGGAACATCTGTCTGACTACCCCTCCTCCTCCTCTCCATAGTAGATGCTCCCAACGAAGAATCGTGGGCTCCCATATTGGATTTGTACATGAGGATGGATAGTGAGTATATTCTAAAAGAAGAACGCACATAGTACTATACCAAAAGCACAATCACGATTCACCTGCCTCTTACAATGACTCAATTATCATTTCACCGACGACAGCATCATCGGGGCCCACCCATAGTAGGTCCCAGCCAAAACAATCTCAACTAACATCATCTACCCACCAGTGATGTGGTGGAATGCTTGGCTTCCCAATACCTATAGCATAGTTGCGGCAACAGCCTGTGTCTCTAGCCACTCTAGATCAACATGCGGGATAATCGTTCCCTTGACATGAACACCCCAATGATAATGGTGATCCATGAACTTAGAAATGTTCCTCCCACAAGGTAACACTGGATTAATATCCCCCACCACTCCAAGGAAAGGTAGTTCGATCAAAAAGTAAATATCCTATAATGTGAGTTTGATCTTGTGCCTCTACATCACAAAGACCTCCTGGTCTGCATCCCAATAGTTCACAATTCTTGATAACAAGGGCTCACCTGCCCTCATCAGTGGGTTCTCTACCAACTTGAGAACCCCATAACGAGCCAATGCCCCTCGAACCGCCTAATCCCAAACTTCTATGCCAAAGTCCTAACCTATGTGAACTTTTTATATATGTATGTAAGGAATGTCTATATATACATAAAGGTTGTGGGAGTAATTATTTTGTAGAGTAATTATTTTGTAAAACAATTTTAGTGCCAAACCCAAAATACCTTAGTATTGATGCTAAGTGGAAAAGGCTCACATGACTAGGGTCATGTCCAAGGCCTCGGGTTTTACCTTTTTCTAAGGTGACCACGCGCACCTCTAACTAAAACATTGAAATATAATCTCGAGAGAGATATTTGATTCATAACACTTGTTATCAAAGGTTCATGTTGTTAAATAATGTTTTTGTCTCAGGATTTTTGAACAGAGACCATTCTTGCACTTTTAAAAATTCCCAAAGTCAAAGTCCCATGGTGGAAATTTTTCAACAATCAATAGGAAAGATTGTGCTCCCTCTTTATGTCTCAAATTGGGAATTTATTCACAACACTTGCTTGGAGAAATTTTGTTAGCCCTTAGGCATCAAATGGTTTATCGATCCTGAGCCAAAATCTTTGGAATTTGTTTTGTGTTACATTGAATCTACACCAGTGAATCTCCTGTGAGATTCTGATCCAATAAGAAACAAAAATTTTCCCTTCTCAAGTTACCCACCTCACTTAAGTTGTTCTACAAAGGGATTATCTATAAAATTATGATCACTTAAGAAGATTAGAATATCAAAAGACGTAGTTGAATCATTCACAGGTTTGTGCACATAGATTTCAATGTCTCTAATTTGACTACACCAAAGGAATAGAACACACTTATAACATGAGTACCTCATGCATATTAGCATAGATTAACAAATGATTTAAATGAATTTACAAGAATTATAAACAAAGGATTCAATGAATCCATAATCCAATTAGCACACATGAAAATCCCCTTCTTTCTCCCTTTTTTAATTAATTTGAATATTGGATTTTAATAGATATTCAAGCTCATTCAAATCAATTGAAATAGGAATGAGTGATCCATTTTTGGCTTATACCAAATTTCTAACCTAATTAAGATAAATAATTACAAAATTACAAAAAATAGGAAATTACATGGAAATTAAATTTATTCCTACACAACATACTACGAAATTTGAGGAACTGACTCCTATAGTAAAGATTATTTTTACATTCTAGAGTCAAGATGAAAACTTAACTGATTCCTCTACATCGACAACCAACCATGCTTTCTATTGACTAACTTGTCCATATGTTGCTTTCTTGTTCTGGTAAACCCACTTGCAATTGACAAGTTTACGATTAAAAGGTAGCAGAACCGGGTACTAAGTATGGTTCTTAATGAGATAGTTGTATTCTTCATCCATAGTTTCTTCACATGTAGGATGCCTAGTCACTTTTGCATAAGTTTGTGGATCAGATGCATGTATCATATAATCATGTGAGGGCATGAATGGCTCCATTGTTGAGAGTAATTATGGAGCTTCCCTGAACTAAGGTTTCATGGAAGAATAATCTAAGAGTTCACTCATGTTGCAACATATTTGTGCTAAAGGTGGTCAAGAATCTTCCAAACTAAATGATGTTGAAAAATTCAACAAGAAAATCCTAATTTAATTTCATCCTTGAATTAAATGAGTTAAATTGTAATTGTAATTATCATAGCAACTTGTAATAGTCAACTAAGTTAATTTGACTTAGTTGGCTCAATTAATTTGGATCGAGAGTCTATCTAGAGTCATGTAGAGTGGTTCCTAAATTTTAGGGGTCCAGGCTGAGTTCATTTGAGTTGTAATTATTTAATTCAGTTTAACTGAGTTAAATTGAGTTAGACTAGTTCCAACTGATGGAGAAATTAGTGGGAGATCTAGTAGTGGGGTGTAACCAACACTGCTCAACCAATAAACTAAATACTCCCTCATAATTTAAAAATTCCCAAAGTCAAAGTCCCATGGTGGGAATTTTCCAACAATCGACAGGAAAGAGTTCTCTCCATTTTTATGTCTCAAATTGGGAATTTATTCACAACACTTTCTTGGAGAAAGTCTATTAGTCCTTAGGCATCAAATGGCTATCGATCTCAGGCCAAAATCTTAGGAATTTGTTTTGTGTTACATTGAATCTACACCAATGAATCTCCTTTGAGATTCTGATCCAATAAGAAACAAGAATCTTCCCTTCTCAAGTTATTGACCTCACTTAAGTTGTTCTACAAAGGGATTATCTATAAAATTATGATCACTTAAGCAGATTAGAATATCAAAAGACGTTGTTGAATCATTCACATGTTTATGCACATAGATTTCAACGTCTCTAATTCGACTACACCAAAGGAATAGAACACACTTATAACATGATTACCTCACGCATATTAGAATAGATTAACAAATGATTTAAATGAATTTACAAGAATTATAAACAAACTATTCAATGACTCCATAATCCAATTAGCATACATGAAAATACCCTTCTTTCTCCCTTTTTTAATTAGCTTGAATGCTGGATTTTAATACATATTCAAGCTCATTCAAATCCATTGAAATAGGAATGAATGATCCATTTTTGGATTATACCAAATTTCTAACTAATTAAGATAAATAATTACAAAATTACAAAAAATAGGAAATTACATGGAAATTAAATTTATTCCTACACAACATACTGCGAAATTCCAAGAATTGACTCCTATAGTAAAGGTTATTTTTACATTCTAGAGTCAAGATGAAAACTTAACTGATTCCCCTACACCGACAACCAACCTTGCTTTCTATTGACTAACTTGACCATATGTTGCTTGCTTGGTCTGGTAAACCCACTTGCACCTAAGAAGTTTACGATTAAAAGGTAGCAGAACCGGGTACTAAGTATGGTTCTTAATGAGATAGTTGTATTCTTCATCCATAGCTTCTTCACATGCAAGATGCCTAGTTACTTTTGCATAAGTCTGTGGATCAAATGCATGCATCATATAAGCATGTGAAGGCATGAATGGCTCCATAGTTGAGAGTAATTATGGAGCTTCCTTGAACTAAGGTTTTATGGAAGGATAATCTAAGAGTTCACTCGTGTTGCACCATATTTTTGCTAGAGGTGGTCAAGAATCTTCCAAACTAAATGATGTCTAAAAATGCAACAAGAAAATCCTAATTTAATTTCATGTTGAGATTGCAACAAGATGATGGAGCTTAGTGAAAAGACTCGCCTTCACTAAGTGGGCCCGCAGGCTATTTTTGGCGCAAGTCTATTTTTAGACTATGTCTATTTTTAGACATATGGATCATGTCTATGGATTGCAGGTTGCTGTTTATGGATGATTGATCAAGTTGGAAAAAATAGATGGACTTCTATTTTTAGACCACAGCGGAGTGACTGCTCAGTCTAAATATAGAACAGTCAAATATTATTAGCTCATAATAATATTTAGACTATAAACTTTGTCTTATTCTCTTGGAGCACTTCAGGATGAGCTACGGATGTGGTACATGCAGATCCCAGAAGGAAATACGTGGTTACCTATGGGATGACTAATATTTGCATGCAGGACTTCAGTTAGAACTCAAGTGAGTTGAGTTTAGTGGACTGGAGGTGCAGTTGATGGAGTTGTGTTCAGCTTAGCTTTGTTAAACTGGTTGTATTTAGTCTACTGGAAAATAGACTAGAGATGAGTTGGGTGAATTAGTTATTAATTAATTCACAAGTTATTAACTCATAATGCAACTATAGAATACATCAGTTAACTCAGTTGCATGTCAGTGCATGTTCAGTTCAGCAGGGATAGGTGTTGGAGAATCAGATTGCTATCAGTTGTGACTATAGTTGTGCATCAGATCTTGCACAGTCAAAGGGATTGAGTATGCCAATGAGTTTTCCCACATTGTAGCTTGTGCTCATGTTATTTAGCCAAGTAAATACGTGGTTGCCTTGGAATCATCATCAGTTCTCAAGAAGGATTGCGCAGAGGAGGCAGGCATGGCAGCGGAAGAGATTTGAACCTGTGATTGATTCAGATCTGAGTTGTATTGTGTGTAACAGAGTGGAGATACTTGTGAGAAGTATTATGCTGTGTAATGTTACATGACTCAATCATTAATATACAGATAGTTGGGGTT
>APFE030989874.1:2611-61315 GCA_000404065.3 Pinus taeda
AGAAACACACTTTACCTAACTCTATACTAGACCAAGTTATACTTAACTATTCCTATGTGTCGGAATATCCTAACACCGCCGTTCACCCCCCACTAGCATACAATCCCCTATCATTATTCTTCCGCTGGCGTAGTGTCCCCTGTCACTGTTCTTCTGCTCTAGTCCTATTTGCCCCTCTACTCTGCACCGTCCAACCTACGTTGTCATTCATTCTGCCCCAATTCCTTTCTCCCATCGGTCACCTTATTCTGGATAACCGCCTTTTTTTAAGTTGCCCAACTTTAAAAAACCTTAATATACATATATTAAATTGAATTAAAAAAAAAGTAATCATTATAATAATATATATAAATATATATATTTTAAAAACAAAAAATCAAAGTAAAAGTCAAGCAAGCATCAATATCCTATGGTGATATAAAAGAAGGAAAGGAAGAAAAATATTATTTAAGTTATTTAAAAGAAGATTATTAAAAAAAAAAGTTGTATATATTAAAAAATAAATAAATAAAAGGGGTTGATGTAAAAATATCGACAAAGGAAAGAAGGAAGGGAAGATGAGTTCCACACAACAATCATTATTTTGGACTAAATGTCCATTTTGTTTAAACGAAATTGGATATACATATGTTTAAAAAAATTGCAAATTACGTTGTCCAGCATGGAATATTTTTAGTACCAAAGAGCATCAAGGTAATACACTGACACAAATGAAAAGATTAGAGGAAGAATTTGCAAAGCTTGAACAAAAAGACAATGCTTTGGAAAAAAAATATAAAGATGTCGAAGAAATATTTTGTTGAGAATTCAGTAGGGCAATGAATATGTTAATTATCTTTAACTTGATAATTGTTTTTGTTCCCTTTTTCCTTATTAGCTTTGTTCCTTATTATTATAATGTGAGACAAATCAAACAACTACCAAAACAATAAGAACGGTGACACAGTATATAAGCTGCAAGCCAGGGCCAAAACCCCTCCTCTTGAGGGGAAAACCCTTAAATCTCTTCTCTTCGTATAGATCCTTCAGTTAACGAATACCAAGACCTTGTGACAAATACCCTCCAAGATCAAGATCAACCACTAACTCGACCTCCTGCTGCAAGAACTTCAACCTCCTACTGTAGATTTGAAATTTTGTCTCCCCGGCAACTGCTGCTACCACACTAGAAAACTTCGATCTTCTTCTTCAAGCCTTCCTCTTCCCTTCGCTTGCCTTTCCTTATGACTTAGGGCTAGAGAGATACCCTAAGTGACCTTCGCTTGTCTTCTTTCGTCTCTTCCTTCCAAGATTGAACTAGATGTAACCCTTGCGCAGAAAACCCTACCTTCATCTAACACGTGGGAGAGAGAACTAGCCCAAACACTTCAACTTCCTTTGACCTTTTCTTCGTCCTTCTTCTTCGACCTCTTCTTAGTCCTCTTCCTTGCATAGAATGAGAGATGAGTGAGTGATCCTTTGGAGAACGAGTTCCTCTTTTTATATAGGCCTCTTCAAGGTGTAGACATGGCTTTTCACTTAGGCCGAGTTGACAGCTTCTAGGTTGACTTGATCTTGGAGGGCATTTCGACACTTTAAAGATAAAAATAATTTTTCTTTACAAGATACAATGTGCCCATTGGATATGAAATGCTTGAACATCAAATTTCTTCAATTTCGGGTATACCAAAGACCAATTTCCTCAATCTGGGAAGAGCACCATAATGTAAATGGGCCAATATTTGTTGCCATAGTTTGCTTAGATGATTAGTATCATGGACCAATGCTAGAAGAGGTCTTCCAATAACCCTGTAGAGTCCTTCAAATCTTGATCCTAATGTGAATGCATCTCTCATAGGTGATCGAACCAGCCAAGTAAGAGCCTTTCCCCAAATGATGGCAAACCTCATCCCTTTGTCTTTCAAAGCAGATATTGATACCAAATTCTTCGTCAATCCTGGCACATACATCATATCATGGAGCACAACAAATTCCTCGAACTCCAATTGGAATTTGACGAACCCAAAGCCTTTCACGGGATGAGTGGAGTTGTTTCCAAGAATAATTTTCTAATTTGACTCCCTCTCTACCAATTTAGAGAAAACTTCCTTATACCCAAAGAAGTGATGAGTGGCCCCACTATCAACCAACCAACTATCCCACGAATCCAAAGGAGAGGATCTAGTAAGGGCAAAAATAAGAATATATTCAGATTTGACAACATTACTTTCATACTTGGAGAATCTTGACTTCCTTTGAGGACGATGATCTTCTTCATTATCACTTGGAGCATCTCTTCTTCTTCTTTCATCTCTTCCATTGTGATCACTCCTTCGGTCATCTCTTCTTCTTCAATCATCAAACCTGTTGTTGTTGCTTCTAGTGTTGTAGTGTGGACCATGGTTTTTCTCAAGGCAATCTCGATCATAATGACCTTTCTTATGAAAATTGAAGCATTCAATGTGCAATGATTCCTTGGATCTTCCAAACCTTCTACTTGAAGTTTAAGGAGGAGGCTTTCTTGAATTTGATGGACCTTCTTTTCCTTTCTTCTTCTTCTTGTCATGAGTGATGAATGCAGCGGACTCTCCTTCTTCATGCTTTTGTATCCTGCCTCTAGAAATCATCCTTGATTCTTCTTGAGTGAGCTTTCCAACAATCTCATCAAATGACGAAAAAACATTGTTGTTTCTTATTAATAAGTAATGAAGGTTTCCCAAATAGGAGGGAGACCTCTAAGAGTTACAATCACCAATTCCCTGTCGGGTACAGATTCTCCAACTCTTTGCAATTGATCTCTAAGACGAGATATCCTCATGGTGTAGGATTGCACAGACTCTCCTTTGTTCATCTTCATATCTTTGAGTTGATCTTTCAAGGAGATGATTTTATTCAAATTTTTGACTTCAATCATGTCGGTGATCTTATCATACATATCCTTAGACTTCCTCAAATTTCCAACATATACAAGTAAACTATCTTGTAAACCATCAACTATAATTTGTTTTGCTTTTAACTCACCATTTTTGTGCTTGTTCTTGGCAGCAACGGAAGCATTCTTCGGAGGCTCAGGTACTTTTCCTTGAATGTAATCCTGTTGTCGCACAAAGTGTCTAGGCACCGCGACAATGCTCAGAGCAAGGGCTGTGACTCTTGATCCTTACTCACTTTGTTTAGACTCTCTCCTAGACAAGTCAAGGGGGGTTAGTCCCTAAAATAAATGGATGAGAAAGCCTGTGGAACACGGGCTCTAGGAGATTTTAATGATGAACAGCTTGACGAATATAAATAAATCTTGATTAACTCAAATGAATAGATTAAACGCTAATGTAACCAAGACACATCCACAAGATATAAATAATTATAGACCAGTGCCTTTAATTTGAATTAACCATAGATTAAGTAAAACAAGTTACCCAGAGAAGACTTATAGATGTGGCAAAGTGACGATCATGAAGAATTAATGTAAAATGCCCAAAACTTTAACATGCAAGAGATTCAAGATTTAAAATGATTTTCGTTAACTGCCCAGATCTAGATTTAATCAACTTTCTCCTATAGCCAATATAAATTTTAAAAGATTAGTCACACTTTGACCATAGAAAAATCATGAAAATGCATTTAACCACCAGATAACACCAAGGAACTTTAGATTAGCGCTTCAATTATTCCTTAGGCAAAAACTAAAGAGGTAAAACAAATCAACGGGCTAAAAAAAATCAAATTTTTAATGGGCCATAGGCCACATTAAAAATTTTAATGTTTAAGTACAAATCCCTTTATTTATTTTAACTCCTTAGTCACAAAATTTCAAACTTTTTAGATTCTTTAATTGTTTTAATTTTAGGATTTGAAGATTTTTTTAATTTTCATATTTTTTGAAAGTAAATAAAAATAAAAATAAAAAATAAAATCAAAACAAATAAATGAAATACAAGACAAAAATAAAAATAAAAGATCAAATTCTTCTCTTTTTGAGATTTTATGAACAAAACAAAGAAAACGCAACCAAATAATAAAACAAATTTCGAACTATTAGCCAACCTGGACCTAATTGATAAGAATTAACCTAAACGCATAACATACAACATTTAAACTAACCCTAATGAAAAAAAACTAAAGCAATGAAACTTAAGGAGAAGAAAATCGAATGAATTTTTTTTGTTTTGTTTATTGTGCAAGTCAGGTTTGCGGGAGGAGAGCAGTGACTGCGGAAAGGATGCACGCAGCTGCAAATTTCGAAGGGATCAGCGAGAAGAGTAAGGTATGCGGACAGAGTGGAAGACGTGGAGGGTATGGCAGCGAGATCACGCGCAACAATAGAAACATGTGGACAGCGAGGGTGTGGGTTTGATTGCAGCGTTCAGGGAATGGATGGAAGGGAAACTTGGGCCAGGGAAAAGGAGGGACGGAGCTGAGGGATAGACGCGGGGATAGCAACAAAAGAGGACTGTGATGAAGGCAGGTCAATGGAATCCGAAGGCTGGCGGAATGGAAGCAGGGACAGCTTTGTTAGATGGTTGTGTATGTAAGTTGATGGAGAAGATGTAGCAGCAATGAGGAGCCAGATGGGGACAAAAGGTTAGGGAATGAACAATCGGATTGCAGGCAGAATGGCAACAATGAATTTGATGCCAGAGGATGAAAAAATACAAGGTTTGGTGGCAGCGAGGGTGCAATGAGACAAAAACCCAACCAGCAAAACGATAAACCTAGACAGATGGTACTAAAAAAACCTCAAAATTTTCCATAAAACCTTCATCAAAATGTTATACTTTTGTTTCAGATTTATCAGTGAAGCCCTTAAAATTTTCAAGATTTAAAAAAAAAAAAAACGAAACAAAACAAAACAAAACAAACAAACAAACATTAAATTTAAACCCCTGGACTATGAAAAATATTCCTGCGAAATGATGTTGATGAACCCTAGAGATCTAGATCTTACCCTCCAGGGCCTAGATCTAGACTCTACACAATTTTCTCCTTCAGATCTGTATCTATAAGACGACAAGAAACACCCAAACGATATATATACAATGACCCAAAAAAAACCCAAGTCAGAGAACCAAAAATAATTATAGATCTATGTACATGAATGGCAAATCTATTAGATCTAAGGAGTGTGAGTCCAACTCCGCTCCCAGATGTGATAATTTGAGACTCTCAACAACCAGATTTATCGATTTAGCACAGAAAAATTAAATTTTTTGAATTTTAAAGGAGGTACTGAGCTCAAAACCCTTCATGCATCACCCATAAAAAATATCTTATGATAAGCCCGGGATCAAATTAAGTTGGTCTCTTCAGAAAACATGGATCAGGAGTTGGTTGGTTCAACCAAAAACTTCTCCAAACGCCCGATGATCTAATAATCAAGAATTTCCCGCAAAAATCAATTCAACCATCAACATAGAGCGAGAAAACGATAATAAAATTTGGATAAATAGAGATACCTGTTATTATATTCAAAACTTAAATTATCATTCGAACCCCAGCGACTGAGCAAGATACTTGTACTCAATTCACTCTTCAGAAAGCTATCATCAATGGCTAAAAAGAAATCTATGCATGAAAATGACACATCCTACAGTATTTCCACGAAGAGTAACACCAGCAGAAATTAACCCCAAAGTCTTTCTTTATTGCTCATAAAAAGATTACAAGAGAGCTTTTCGCTTAGTACACAATCCAAAGATCAAATGAACTCACTGACAAATGACCTCCTATTTAAAGATAAATCCTCCAACGGCTAGTTTGAGTGATCCTCGTCAAAGCAATCTCGACCATTGATTAGGATCAAAATTCCTTTTAATCTCATCCATCGAAATTTTAAATTCTTGAGGAAATTCGAATTTTTCAATTAAATGCATTTTTAATTTCCTCAAAATTTTGACTTTGACTTAACCGCAGGGACCAAAGGCTTAAAATTTAGCAAAATAATTAATTAACCTTAGTCCTTGGACCTCTTAAAATTTAATTTTAAGAACTGACGAATTTTGCCTTCGGAAAATTTAAATTTGCCTAGGACCTAGAATTAATAAAAATTTTGGCTTAGGATTTTAACTAATTTTGGTCAGAAAATATAATTAATTAACCTATGAGGGGATAAATTATTTTTCCAACCCTCAAGACACTTTACATCATGATTTTTACATTTTTTACATCTCAAGGGAGAAAACCCTTTTACAAAAGACCCTCACAGACTACCTAATTCTGCGACACAAATATAATCTAGCAGACCAAGCAATTTGTAATAAAATAACCTAACCAAATAGTTAAGATTATTCCCAAATCACTTTTACATAGACTCGATCTAGAACACTAAAACTCCCCTAAGATCTCAATGACAAAATCCATTCTGGCTTTGGGGTAAGGCTGAAGCAAAACTCTGTCAAATATCCAAGAATGGATCGGTGAGACAAAAAACCTCCTGGAATGTAGATCATCACCAGAAAAGTAGGTTTACCTAGGTAATTACATACACGACACGGATCTGCTGAGATTATTTACATTATACACATGCAGACTAGGTTTACATTATAAGATGATGATCAAGCTGATGATGATAGCGCAAACACATCGATCAGACACTATCCCTTTTGCGAAGAATAGGGGGTGTACTGCTATGGGTTGTTGACACGTAGTGGTCATGTCAACAAATCCAAAACATCATTGTTATCATCTATGATCTTCAACTTGATTTTCCATGCAGCAAAGTTAGATGAGGCACCCAACTTCTCATGTTCCTTGAAGAAAGAGGAAGACATCTTGACTTGACTAGATAGGCTCCTTCAACTTTCCAGAGATGATTGCTTCAATGCTTGTCTCCTTTTGGGCTTGTCTTTCACCTTAGCTCTGATACCATGTTAAATTTCACACTGTTCTATGTTGTTTCAATTACTTTAGCCCAATTCAATTCTTCAATTAGCAATCTTTTCGATAACAATTAATGTTTCCAATCATCAAAGTAATTGAAGATAAAATAGTAAATGCAATGACAAAGAAGATAATCAACACATCAACAAGAGACAACAAGTTTGGTCAAAGACTAGGGAAAACCCCCAAAAGGGGGAAACCCCTTTGAAATTCTTCTTCTATTGGATTGTCATAAAATGTTCAATAGAGAGTTCAATGAGCCCAATACAATATCATCTAGCAAACTTATCCCAACAACATTTAGAAATATGTTTCTGGCATCAATATAGATCAGAGACAACTTTTATTGTCTACGGTCAGTTGTGGTCAAATGTCAAATTTTAGCCCTACCTTCTAGTCGCAAGCAGGAGGAAGTATGCATGCAACTAAGAGCTTCTAGTCACTAACTTGAGCTTGCAAGCATGCGGCTATAGTCAAAAATTGCCTTTGACAAGCTTGCGGTTGTGACCCAAAACCCGAGAAACATGTGTGAGCTTTGAACCCTGTAATCTCGGACCCATGCGAAATAATTTCCTCGATCCAACCTCATACATGTGCTAACCAATCAATGAAGAAGAGAAGAAGATGCTTGGTGATGTCCAAGTGAGCTTGAGGTCACTTGTATTTATAGGCTTCCAAGGGTGACCAATTTCCTGTTAGGGTCAACCTATCCAAATGTGCATATGTGGATTTTTCTTCATAAGTACACTTTCCCTTGTCAGAATTGGGCACTTCAATAGTCAAATTGGTCTTCTCGAAAAGAGGAATCTAGTCCCATGGTTGGAATTTGTAACTGAGTTGCCAAATTAACAGTAGAGACTTCAGGTATTTAGATCTTGGGCGTGAGGGGAAGTCTTTAGCTAGACTAACCCGCTCTCAAGTCAAGAAAACTCAAGAGCCCATTTGATGAAATTTCATGGCTTATGTAATGATTTGATTTGTAGATATTTTGGCTATTGCTCACCATAAAAAATCATTTATCTTATCTATTTGAATTTATTTGTGCTCCAATCGATACATCTGCTAATTAGAGCTATTAATCACTAGACAAGAGCATGGATTTGGACTCATATTCTGCTTGATCTAGGCCATTGTAGATAAACCTTGTGCATAGGTTTGAAGTTCGCAAATATTTTATCTATATTTTGTACATTATTTTGGTGTTTCTTATTGCAGATCTGAGGAGGGGATACAAGAAATTTGATTTTTATCCTTGGATCTATTTGCTTGCAAGTATCCTGCTTCAAATTTGACAAGAAACTTGAATTTTGGGGCCTTTTTCCCTTTTTCTGCAAGCGGCTAGGGTTCTAGGAGGAACGAATTATTGCGAGGCTATCTACATTATTTAAAACCTCTTCTTGAGGCTGAAAGGGTTTGAGGGCTATCATTACATTTAGATCAAATTATTTTGAAGGGTTTAATCAAATTTTTGTGGCTCAAAAAAAATTATTGCTAATTTTTCTAGGGGGCCGCAGACATTTTCAATCAAATTGGCTAGGCCACAAGCCGTCTAGGGCCTTTTTCATTGCTCCTATTTAAAAAAAATGTGGCAAAATTTCAAAATTTGAAGGCTTGATCCCATTTGCAATTTTTTTTTAAGAACCCGCACTTATGTAAGCCTTAATTAAAATCAACCAAGAATTTGCATTTCACATTAGCTTAGACCTTGCATTCATTCCTTGTTGATCATTGGTGATTGGAATTGCAGGCTAAATTTATAATTTGCAAATTTATTGTATCTGGAAATATCATCCTTTCTTGCAATTGTCTTTCTTTAAGGTTCATTACTCATATATTTGGTTATCTTGGTCTTTAAATTTCTATGCTAACTCTTCTTGCAACATTATTGTTGTTAATTTTAGGATAACAATGGTATGTTCTATGCTTAGAGCAATTTTACTTCAATTTTCTTTATTAGCCCAATATCATATCCAATATATCAATCACATCAACATGATAGTCAAATGCAGATAGAACATAAACAATAACAGTAGAAGACAAGCCAACACAAGAGGACACAAGATATGGCACCAGCCAGGGACAAACCCCAATGTGGGGAAACCCTTGATCAATTCTTCTTATAATTATTCAAAAATTCAGCAGAGAGAGTACAATTTACAATATTTACTTGCCCAAACTGATCAGTGAAAACAACAGAAACAGAAAGCACTGACCAGAAAGTCAATGCTGGTCAACATTGTTGAAATTGACCTCCAAAACAACTCGGTCAACCTTGGTCAACTCAGCCTCCAACAGCAAGATAATGCAGCCCAAAATAATCCGAAAATAACCAATCAAATCTAGTCAACAAAAGTCAAGCAGCAACCTGAATTAGGGTAGTCAATGTTGGTCAACACAGGGGTCAAATTGCCTCACTTTTTGTGCCCAAAACAGCGGCCTACCCAAACAGAAGACTCCTTCCCAAAACTGAAGTCAAATAGGGTCAACGCTAGTCAAAGTCAACCTCCTGAAATTTTGGTCAGATCTGGTCAACGCAGCAACTAGAAAAGAGAGTGTTCCTTTCGCACGTGTGGAGAGAGAAAGGCCCAAAAATCCGTACCCTATCAAGATGAGAGAGAGAGAAAGATGAATGAGATGAGATGCCAAAATGAGGAGGAGGCATCTTGTATTTATATACAACGTTGAAGGTTGGAGGAGGCTAATTTGATGGCTAGCCAACCTTTACAATTTGTCCATAATCAAAATAAATTCATAACTTCATTTGTACATGTCAAAATGGGATGATCTTTATATCAATCCTACACCTCTCAGAAAGAGGAATTCAGGAAAAATATCAGTTGCCTCATAAGAGTTGTCCAAAGTGATGTTTGGCCCTAGTTGCCAAATTTAACATTCCCTCTCAAATAGGGAGAACATCACCTACCAAACTATCTGAAAATCCCTGTCAGTGCAATGCTTTGCTCTGTTGAACCATGAAGAAAGAAGAAATGGTCGAGAATGTATCATACCATTCTCCACTGGCCCAAAGTCAGTCTCCAACAATAGAGAGTGTGTCATACCACTCTTAACTGACCTGTAGTCAGTTTCTATTGATCCCAAATCAATATGAACATCCTAGCATAGGGAGTATGGTAGTACACAATGCGTTCATCAGTAGTGCTATGGTCCCTATCCTCATTAGCCAAATGAGAGGTACTTCCCATGAGTCCCAGATTGCATGGGTAGGATGTGTTGGCAGGAGAAGGTGAACCATTCATCCTGCTCATATGCCATAGGGGAGGGTGAACCACTCAGCTTGTGCATATGCCACCATGGGGTATCACAGGGGAAGGTGAACCATTCACCCTGTATACAGCGCACCACTAGGGGAGGGTGAGTCACCCTATGGTCGCTCATCGCTCCAAGAAGTACCCAAGTCCCCCGGAACTCCCAAAGCTCACTATCCATCTCATATAGGACCCTCATAAGAGGGTCTCTCCACGACTCCAAGTCATTCATGGAAGGTTAAGAATTTGACCTTCCCAAGGGGCTTCGAAAGAATATCGGTGACCTGCTCATTGGTCCCAATGATGGAGCCTTATTGCTCCCCACTATACCATATCTCGGATAAAGTGGTACCTGATATCAATATGCTTGAAGCGATCATGAAACACGAGATTCTCGGAAAGACGAATCCCAATCTGATTGTCACAGAAGATCACAGTGGTATCCAACGCATGTCCAAACATCTCACTAAAGAGCTTCCTCAACCAGACAGCTTCACAGGAGGCCAAACTAGCAACAATGTATTCAGCCTTAGTGGTGCTTAAAGCAACTGACTTTTGCTTCCTGCTTATCCATGATATTGAAGCAAAACCTAGAGAGAAGCAACATCCTGATGTGCTTTTGCGATTCCACCATGCTGCCAGCCCAATCTGGATCATAGTAACCATGGAGCCTCACATTCCCGACAGTGTATCTCAATCCATAAGTGATTGTGCCCCGGAGATATCTTAAGAGATTCTTAGCAGCAATCCAATGTATATGATAACGCTCAACCATAAAATGACTCAATGTGTTCACTACAAAACATATGTCCGGACAAGAATTCACCAAGAACATCAGGGTCCCATGAGTTGACGATACTTAGAAGGATTTCTCAAATCGCGCCCGTCAACACTTCTGCATAAATTCTTGAAGTTAAGTTCCATCGTAGTAGTCACGGACTTGCAGTTCACCATCCTAAATCTTTCATGTAGCTTCACAATGTATTTTCCTTGAGAAAGGAAAATCTCCCCTGGCTTTTGCCAGACCTCCAACCCTAGGAAGTAATGCATTAGTCCTAGGTCCTTCATATCAAATTCGAAAGCCAACTCTCTCTTACATTGATGAATAAGAGGGTTTGCACTTGTCAGAAAGAGATCGTCCACATAGAGTACCAAGATGAGAGGTTCATCATTCTCAACCTTAAAGTAAAGGTTCAGATCAGCTTCACTTCTTGTAAATCCAAGCTTCATCGGATAGCTATCGATCCTCTCATACCAAGCCCGGGGTACTTGTTTCAACCCATAGAGGGCTTTCTTCAACCTGTATAGATGCGTTTGACGATCTTGAACTTCAAACCCCTCAGGTTGTTCCACATAGACTTCCTCCTTAAGTGAACCATGCAAGAAGGCAATCTTGACATCCATCTGGTGTAGATTCCATCCTTGTGAGGCAACAAGGGCTATAATCGAACGGATGGTGATGTAGCAAGAAACGGGTGCAACTATCTCATCATAATCTACTCCTTCCTTTTGAGAGAAGCCTCTAGCAACAAATTTTGCCTTGAAATTCGCAGCACTTCCATTAACACCATGCTTGATCTTGTAGAGCCATTTAGAGGTGACAACAGATTTGTCCTGGGGTCTAGGGACCACATCCCAGACATCATTCTTCATAATTGACTCGTACTCTTCGTTCATAGCATCCTTCCATACTTGTTGCTTCACAACTTCTTTGAATGAGCAAGGTTCAGACTAAATAATGGTGCTCATAGCAGTTAAGTACCCTTGGTACGTATTAGGCTTATTGCTTTCACGAAATGCCCCCCTCGATGCAACATGTCTCTCAGCATCTTCAAGAGTTTCCCTCAACCATGAGGGTCTCCTTTTGGAGGAGGAGGGCTCATGAGGAGGAGGATCAATGGGATCCATCAGTTCTTCAACATTGGGCATCGACTCATCCTGCGAATCTCCTTGATTTCTTGCATCTGCTTCTTTGTCCTTCCTTGAAATAGGAAGGTTGTTAATCTTCCTTAGGGCAGCATCCTCATCAAAGGTGACATCATGACTCAACTCTACTTCTCTTTGACTAGGAGCGTGGATTCTATATGCCTTAGAAGTTTCACTATAGCCCACAAAAGTTCATTTCTTCGTAGATGCCTCCAATTTACTTCTCTTTTCTTTCGGCACATGAAAGTATATGGGACTACCAAAAATTTTAAAATGAGAAACATCAGGTTTCTTACCGGTGAAAACTTCTTCAAGAGTTTGGAGTCCAGTGCTTGATGAGGGCATCGATTTTGAACGTACACAGCAGTGTTGGCAGCTTCTCCCCATAAGAAATTTGGAATTCCTTGATCATGAAGCACGGCACGAGTGGCTTCTATAATGGAACGATTCTTCCTTTCAGCAACACCATTTTGCTCAAGAGTATATGCAATAATAGTCTCCCTCTTAATGCCAGCTTCCCTGCAATAGTCATCGAATTCATTTGACTCATACTTGGTTCCATTATTGTCTTGATCTTCTTCCCTGTTTTATTTTCCACCAAGGCTTTGAAGGCACGGAACCATGAAAATATTTTGTCCTTCTTCTTCAAGAAATATATCCAAGTTTTGTGAGACAAGTCATCCACAAAGACAGCGTAATATAGATATCCTCCTAATGATGTCATAGGCAACATACCAGGTAGATCAGAATGAACCAATTGCAAAATGTTTGTGGTCTTGCTATCACTTGAGGGGAATGGTCCCCTTGTATGTTTTCCCTTGGCACATCCTTGACATACACCTTCATGCTCTATTTTGAATCCGAGCATACTTGTAAACATCTTCCTTGCATCGGGTAGAGCCTTATAGTGAACATGAGCAAACCTTTGGTGCCATAGTTCGGATTGAAGAGATGTGTCGCAAGACATGGCTCCCAGAGGACCTCCTCCAACTTGATATAAACTATCAACCCTGAATCCAAGAGTAAATGCTTCTTTGAAATTTCTTTTCCACACACATACCTTTCCATCGATGAATGCCACCTTGAATCCTTTGTCTTCCATCACTGAGATAGACACTAGATTCTTCTTTAGATCAGGTACATATAGTACTTGTTGAATATGAACGGTGTTACCTTGATTCAATTGAAGGGTAACATTCCCATCTCCTTTCACAAGATAGATGGCATTGTCTCCAAGGATAATTTCCAAATTTGTATCCTTCTCTATCAAATTTGAAAGAGATTCCTTGTACTTGGTGAAGTGCCTTGAGGCACCACTATCAATCAACCAACTTCCCAAAGTATCCGGAGGAGAGGCAGTAGAGAGGGCAGATATAAGATAAAATTCCTTTTGCTTAGAATTTACAACATTAGACTCATCATACCTGGAGTTTTTTGTTCTTTTAGAAGCTCGATCATTTCCAAGTTAAGTAGCGGAAGCATTCCTTTTCCCTTTGTTGTTGAACTTGCCATTCCTTTGATTGTTGTTGTTGCCCCTGGAATGATTGTGGTCATCATCATGAGATGTGTCCCTTCTATTTGGTCACTCCCTGGAATAGTGACCAAACTTGTTGCAAACGAAGCATCTTCCCTTCCTTCCATTTTTTGAATCCCAGTCTTCCTTGACTTTGCTTCTTTGAACCTGCATTGTTCTTCCTCTTGGCATGAGCAGAGAATGCAGTAGGATTATTCCTATTCGAAGGCATCTCCAATCCATCATCCTTGTTCCTTCTTGAGAACATCTAGTCAACAATTCTTGAAAACCTGGGACTTTGTCATTATTGAGAATAGTAGTGTTGGAACACATGCCATTCAGTAGGAAGACCTCCAAGGGCAATGAGAGTGAGCTCCTTGTCAGCAATAGCTTCACCAATTGAAAGAAGATCATTTTTGATCTCGGTAATCCTCACGAAGTATGATTGAATATCCTCACCTTTTCCCTTCTTTATATCCATCAGCTTTTTCTTGAGGAAAAGAATTTGATTTGCATTGCTAGATTTGAACATGCCAACCAACCTGTCATATATCTCCTTTGATGTATTCAAATCGGAGATGTAAGCAACTAAGTGCTTATGAATAGAATCTTTGATGATCTTCTTGGCTTTGATTTCACCCTTCTTGTACTTTGTCTTAGCAGCAGCGGATGCATTTGAAGGAGGTTCCGGGATCTTTCCTTGCACATAATCCATGACATCTTGCTCTTCTAAAATCAAATCAAGAGACATCTTCAATACATGATAATCAGAGTTATCATGAAGCTTATCATCACACTTGAAGTAGGATGTGGAGACCATTGAGACTTTTTCTTGATCAGTGATTTCTCCTCTTAGTGATTGTTCTTCACTCTTGCTTGGGTTTCGTCTTCACCTCAACTTTGATGCCATGTTAATTTTAGGATAACAATGGTATGTTCTATGCTTAGAGCAATTTAACTTCAATTTTCTTTATTAGCCCAATATCATATCCAATATAGCAATCACATCAACATGATAGTAAAATGCAGATAGAACATAAACAATAACAGTAGAAGACAAGCCAACACGAGGGCACAAGATATGGCACCAGCCAGGGACAAACCCCAATGTGGGGAAACCCTTGATCAATTCTCCTTATAATTCTTCAAAATTTCAGCAGAGAGAGAGATAGTACAATTTACAATATTCACTCGCCCAAACTGATCAGTCAAAACAGCAGAAACAGAAAGCCCTGACCAGAAAGTCAACGTTGGTCAACAGGGTTGAAATTGACCTCCAAAATAGCGCGGTCAACCTTGGTCAACTCGGCCTCCAACTGCAAGATAATGCAGCCCAAAATAGTCCAAAAATAACAGTCAAATTTGGTCAACAAAAGTCAATGTAGGGGTCAAACTGCCTCAATTTTTGTGCCCAGAACAGCAGCTTGCCCAAACAGAAATCTCCCTCACAAAAATGAAGTCAAACAGGGTCAACGCTAGTCAAAATCAGCCTTCTGAAATTTTGGTCAAATCTGGTCAATGCAGCAACTAGAAAAGAGAGTCTTCCTTTCGCATGTGTGGAGAGAGAGGGACCCAAAATTCCATACGCAATCAAGATGTGAGAGAAAAAGATGAATGGGATGAGATGCCAAAATGAGGAGGAGGCACCTTGTATTTATATGCAACGTTGAAGGCTGGAGGAGGCTAATTTGATGGTTGGCCGACCTTGGCAATTTGTCCATAATCAAAATAAATTCATAACTTCATTTATACATGCCATAATGGTATGATCTTTAGATCAAACCTACACCTCTTGGAAAGAGGAATCCAAGAAAAATATCAGCTGCCTCATAAGAGTTGTCCAAAGTGATGTTTGGCCCTAGTTGCCAAATTTAACAATTGTTATTGTAACTTTGAGTATCTATTTCTTGCCAGTTTCTAAATTTCCATTGAGAATTGTATAGGCATTGGTCTGCGACATTTATACTTTATATTTGCCTTATTGATCTCAATTGTATTTATCTTAATATACATTGTTCATAAACTCTCACATTTGTTTTAATTAATAATAAAGTTACATTAATAATAATTGCAATGCTCTTAATCTCCTAGACTTGTTGTTCCAAAAAGTTTTTCTTCATTGACATCCTTAGGGACTACCCCCCTTGACTTAGCTAGGAGAGAGTCTAAACGGAGTGAATAGAAATTTAGAGTGACAGCCCCTGTTCTAAGCGTAATGCCTTTGGTGTACACTTTAGGGGATAGAGTTTTTTTGTTCTCGATTTTCACGAATAACATTTCGGTTCTTGCATTTTGGATTTTGGAGTTTGATTCCTGTTCAAGTGGCGACTCCACTTATTTCATTTTATGCAAGGATTTTTGCATGAAGCTTTCTGCTTGTAGACTTCTTGTTAACTTTGGACAAGAGCCTCTCTGTAGTATCCATTTGTTATTTCAAGGTCAAGTGAGCAGGGCATCATGGATGACTTGTTTGCTCCTTGTGATTTTACTAACATTCTGGGAGTTCTGCATGATTATTCTTTTGAGACCTTGGGAATTTTAGTCTCCATATAAGCAAGTGTCGCCCATATTCTGACCATGAAAATGTGAAGATGAAGATTTTGTTTCTCACCTTGGGTGGAGATGCTTTGGATTGGTTCACTAAGTTCCTTGATAACACTTTTGATTCTTTACAAACATCATTGATGCCTTTGAAAATAAATATGGAGATAAGAGAAAGGTCAAAGTGAAAGTTGAAGTAAAGGAAACTAAAGAAGTTGAAAATGATCTTATCAAGCAATTAACTCAAATGGTTAAGGATATGCAACTGAATCAAGCATGGGTAATTAAGAATATGGAGGTCAACCAGGCTCAACTCATTAAGAATATGGAACTTAATCAAGCGAACTTAACAGCAAATCACGCCAAAGAAATGAGTCCCATGAAAGCTAATCAGATCACTCTTCAAAACGGGTTGTTAGCTATAGAGGAAAAACATGCTAAAGAAACGAGTTCCATGGAAGTTAATCATTCTCATCAGATAACCACTATGCAAAATCATTTGATTACCATAGAGGAAAATCATGTCAAAGAAATAAACTCTATGCAAAATTGCTTGATGTCCATGAAAGTGAATAGTGATAAAGTGATAAAGACTATGGAAGAAAATCATGCCAAGGAAATCAGTGCTATGGAGGTTAAGCATTCAAATCAAATTGGTACTCTTCATAGTTGAAAGAAATGGAAAGATTACAGGTTCAAAAATTCCAGCTGAAGACAAATAATGAATCGAAAAGGAAAAAAGAACCTTAAACAGATTATGTGCCTTCATTTCCGTTATAGCAAGCTCCGTCTTATTATGAGGAGGTCATTTATTCCATTGAAAAGTGGCTAAATAAAGGCGACTCAAATAAAAAGGAAAGTGAGTTAATACCTATAAGGCTAATCCAACACCCTTGACAGAACAGATGCAGAATGAAGAGAGGCATGTCACGGATATCTTGGATACTTCAAATTTTTCATTTGAAAATTTTCAAGATCAAGCAAAATGTTCTACATCATCATCATCACAGCCCACCGCAAAGAAAAGTATGAAGCAGAAGAGAAAAAGAAAGAAGCCTGATAAATATGATGTCCATATACAGCACAACATTGGGATAAGTCAAAGTCCTAAAATGATTACGATTGCACATGGCACATCAAAGAAACAACCAATGGAATTGCCAAAGAGCATGCAAGTTCTCAACATGGACTTCACTGAAAGCATCTGACGCCATTGGGCATCCTCTGTATTATATTTCTAACCCTACTCTCTATCATTTCATTTCAGCATTTTGTTTCATAGATTAAATTTCATTTTCGTCTTTAGATTAGATTTACATTTCATGTTAGTAGAATTGTTGTTGGTCATATAGCTTCTATTTCATGTACTTAATGTTATATGATGATTTTTTGGATTATATTTGGATGGACGCTATTTATATGAACTGGTGTGTTGCTTGGGTGCAGATTTCGGATTCTCACATTCCTTCATTGAATCAACGTGTCCCCAAGTAGAGCTAGATGTTGACCACTTCGTGTCAACTACCCTATAGCCGTACATATTTTTTGTAAAGGAATTTCATCATGTTCGAGCGATCAGATATCCAGGATTCATCATCATCATGTGTTAGTTTATCAGAGTTGCAAATCCAAATTCTGCAAGTTTATTGTAAATGATGCTAGCATGACTGTTTAATTATGTAACAACACCTAGGTAAGCCTCTAATTTTGGCAAAGGATTTCATCCTAGGAAGTTTTTTAACCTCACTGAATTATGTGTTTTTCTAAACATGAATAATCGACAAAGTTTTTCTTCTAGCTTAAATCCCAAAGTTAGGGTGGAATTTGTTGACAAGGTCTTAGGTAAGTCCTAGTGTTATATTGAGTCTTTTGTAAAAATGTATTTGAGAATAATTTAATCACATTTGGCTAAATTATTTTATGACAAACACACTGGTCTATACTAGATCATATTGTGTCACAGAATTGGGTAAATTATTAAGGGTCTATGTCTAAAGGTGTTTTCCCTTTCAAGGGTTGAATTAATTGTAATATTCTGAAATAAAAATATTTTGGTGCGTGGTCCCTCATATTTAGACACCATGGCTAAAATATTTGAGGGTGGAAAAAATTATTAATTCCCTCTAGTGCCAATTAATTAATTTTTTTGGCTAAATTAAATTAAAATCCTAAGCCAGAAAATTAATTAATTTAAAAAAAAAAAACAATTATAGAGAAAATAAATTTATCTCCATGTGGAAAAACGAATTTTGGAGAAAGTGGTCATTCCCAAGGAAGAATTAAATTGACAAACTCAATTCTAAGGCAGAAAAATCCACAAAGAAATTCTTTGGGCACTTGAAAAGAATTATTTTTCAAGAAAATTATTTTTTTTGGGTCCAATTAATTGAAGAAAAATTGTGGGTCCAAAAGAAGTCAAATTTTCAAAGTCCTTTATCAAGGAAAAAAATCAAATTTTTAACAAAAATTGAGCTTATGGACCAAGATGATTAAGTCAAAAATGATTTTTTTGAAAAAAAAAACAAAAACAAAAACAAAACAAAACAAAAAACAAAAAAAAAACTCAAAATATTTTTTGGACCATGAAAAAGGGGAATTATTATGAAATTCGAATTTCTTCATCAAGATCAAGGGATTTATTTTTGTCGTGGATCAAACACCAAGTAGCTGTTATTATCCAGGATCAAGTCTATTGCGAATATAAATTACATAAAATGAAATGAATATAAATAATGTAAATAATAAATCATCAAATATTGATTATGTTAAATAGTCATTAAGTAAGTGAAAAGGCATGTCTAAAAGCCATTTCCAGTCATGTAAGGACACCTACCTAGGTATATGCGGGTCCTCATTGTAACATTCAATATCATTTGTACATTTTATATATATTAATAAATTATTATTACAATACTTTTTGTGTATTTTAACATTTAAAGTCAACAAGCTATAAGTTTTGTTGCTTCAGTGGTATCAGAGCCATGCGAGACTTTGAATATTATCCGCCGCACAATATAACCATGCGAGTTTTTGAACGTTTTTCACCACACAATATCCTGTTACATTTACGTCCTGAATTCATTGAGTAGTTTAGTAAAATTCAAAAAAAACTTCAGCAATGGGAAAAATCATATGCAAAAGTTAAAGCACGTCTAAAGGAAATCGATATGAGGAAGATGTTGAAGAAGACATTGATGATGATGAAGAGGAAAATGTGGAAGAAGAAAAAGAAAATATTTGTGAAATTATGGGAAAGAGGAAGAAGAAAACCATGATCAAAATGATGAGCATAATGCACAAAACATTACATTTAATAATGGTGAAAATAAACTTGGTTGTAGTGACGGAGATCCACATGAAGTTGATGATGATCGCAACCATAAACATAGAAGAATAGTCACTCGGTCTCAATGTTTTGATCGGGATGGTGAAGAGGATGATGAGACGAGACCTATCAAGAAGCGGGGCAGGCTTCTAGATAATGGCCAATCATTGCAGGAAGGTGAGACACGATATTTAGATAGTTGTAGGGAATTCGATGAAGATTATGTAGATCAAAATGATGATCTGGAGGAAGCTTGTTGCATTTCGGAATGTCCTGATGATGGTGTAGAAAATCTTTCAGATGCAACAATAACATCAACTCCTAATTACTACCCTAATAGGCCAGCCATTGTCCCAGTGAAAATGGAAGCCTTCAATATATGTTTTACTCTGAGTCAACTTGTACAGTCTACAAGTGCAAGCCCTGTAGTCATTATGGGGATGACAATGATGACTTTGAAGATGACACTACAAATCAAAGAGCCATTTTTCCTATGATTCCTTTCGGACAGTTTCAAGCATCTCTTGTCAAGTTTCCGAGAAAGGGGATGACGCAGGGATCTCTTCCGACAAGCACAATACTTCAACTAGCATGTTGAAGGATAATCATCTATTATCAGATTATCATGTTGAAGAAGGACACACTTTACATTTGGTGGTTCGGCAACCTATTCCACCTTCAACTTCGTCGTCTACAGCAGGGCCAAGTGGAAATGAGGGAACTTCTGAACAACAAGAAAATGATAATGCTACAAGTGCAGCCCGTAACAGTATTGGCCAGATTTCTCATAATGTAGTATTTGGAACTTTCAATCTTCAAGATCTCAAGGTGATGGAGGTTACCCCTTGCACCAGTTTGTAGAATTCTAAGATTCTTCTGGAAGGGTATGGAAAGTTGTGTGACAGGCATTACGGCCAACCCTACATGGCCCCCAAACATGTGTGTTACTGCAACAATTCATTCTATTTTGTGGTGAAGAGACTCCACGACATGGAAACTAGGATGGGTGTTGTGAGTTTTGCTATCCCAAAGGACTCAACTACAAAAACATCACTGCTTCTTGCACCTTTTTCGTCGTTTCTTGATTCAGAATTTTGGCGTATTATTTTGGGAACTGTATATGTGGATGATCCAAATGTTCCGATCCACAAGAACGACGCAATAGAAGGGTGGCTTTGTTATAGCAGTCACGCACATGCTGTTAATAAGTTGTAGTCCCCTACATGTTGTCAAAGCGGTGTGCCCGATCGAAGGGTCAACAGGCTCTGGCATCGGTTCAGACGTGAAATTGGTGCGCTGAATTGGCACTCTATACACTGTGATACAAACATCGTGATCATCATATGAAGGATCAACGGGACGAAGGGTCAACGAAGGGTCTGTGTTAATCCTCGTCGACCGAGTGTGTGAGTCACACCTTTAAACAAAGGATCATACTGTGGTTGGACGACGACGGTTCAATTCCACATAGATCATTATTAACTCACACAACAGCGTGAACCCTCTCGTTGCAGCCTTGTACTCAAAACAACTGAAATAATCCTCCAACCCTACCGACTCCGACGTCATGTAATTCTTCATCAAATCATCATGTATCTACGCCACCAATTTCCTTACTAGACCACCACGCACATTCACAGCAACCACGTATATGTATATTATATTACAACAATATAATTTTATTAAATTTTATTAATTATTTTTTAATTTATTTATTTTAAATTGATTAATTTAATTTATTAAATTTATATATAATTGATTTAATTTAAAAAAAAAAAACAAAAAAAAAATGGAGAAATTGAAAAACTGTGATTCCAAGACAATAGTACTGATGACTTACACATACCGGAAAGACATGGGCAAGGAAAGAATTATTAGCGAATAAGCTTTGAGGATAAAGCTTTTTGAAGAGAAAGGCAATGTTATGAATATAAATTACATAAATGAAATGAATATAAATAATTTAAATAATAAATCATCAAATATGGATTATGTTAAATAGTCATTAATTAAGTGAAAAGGCATGTCTAAAAGACATGCCCAGTTATGAAAGGACACCTGCCTAGGTATATATGCGAGTCGTCATTGTAACATTCAACATCACTTGTACATTTTATATATATTAATAAATTATTATTACAATACCTTTTGTGTATTTTAACATTCAAAGTCAAAAATGTGTAACTTCTTAGACCTTGTCGTTTTCCACTTGGAGGGGGATCTAGATCTCTCTATTTTCTATATAAGGAAGTTATTTGCTCCTCATTTGACACCAAAATTTTGTAAAGAAGCTCCAAGTCAAGCTCTGCTAATTGTATTACTTTTTTTTAATCAATAAAGAAAAAAGTATTTGGGGTTTACTCTTGATGGTGTTCCTCTTCACTTTTCTTGTGGTAATGTTTTTTGGATCATGTGCTTAATATTCTACGAAATAAATTTTTACATTATTGTTTCTTTACCCATTTGTTGGATCAACTATTTACACAAGTATCATGTATTAGTTGATGGGTTTTAGAGAAACATTTTAATTTGATTTATCTAGCAGGTATCTCTAGATTTTGAAAGTTATTTTGTTATCTATGCCTCTATTGATCTAATAATTTGATTTTGTGTGTAGAGACTTCAGGTATTCAGATCTTGGGCTTGAGGGGAAGTCTTCAGCTAGACCAACCCACTCTCAAGTTAAGAAAACTCGAGCCCATCTGATTAAATTTCATGGCTTATGTAACGATTTGATTTGCAGAGATTTTGGCTATTGCTCACCATAAAATATCATTTATCTTATCTATTTGAATTTATTTATGCTCCAATTGATAGATCTGCTAATTAGAGCTATTAATCACTTGACAAGGGCATGAAGTTGGACTCATATTCCTCTTGATCTAGTCCATTGTAAATATTGTAAATAACCCTTGTGCACATATCGGAAGGTCGCAAATATTTTATCTATAGTTTGTACATTATTTTTGTGTTTCTTCTTGCGAATCTGAGGAGGGGATACAAGAAATTTGATTTTTGTCCTTAGATCTATTTGCTTGCAAGTAGTCTGCTTCACATTTGACAAGAAAATTGAATTTTTGGGCCTTTTTCCCTTTTTCTTCAAGCGGCTAGGATTCTAGGAGGAACAAAGTATTGTGAGGCCGTCTACATTGTTTAAACCCTCTCCTTGAGGCTGAAAGGGTTCGAAGGCTATCTTTACATTTAGATTGAATTCTTTTGAAGGGTTTAATCAAATTTTTGTGGCTCAAAAATTTTTATTGCTAATTTTTCTAAGGGGCTGCAGACATTTTCAATCAAATTGGCTAGGTCACAAACCCTATAGGGCCTTGTTCATTGCTCCTATTTTAATATATTAACCCTTGTTATTTTTGCAGAGATTTAAGGGTTTTCATCAGTGAAGCACCACCCAGATTAAACCCGTGGGTAACCCATGAAACCCGCATTAAACTCGTATAAAACCCTCCAGGTATCAAAACCCAGAATTTGTCCAAAAATTCGAAATTTTTTTGATTTTTTTTTCTATTTTGGAAATGAGGTGGAGGAAAAGGGAAATTGGAGGGAAAAAAAAGCTTTATACGCACCTCTCTCCCTTCCATTTCTCATTCACTCGTCATTTGAGTGTTTGGCTAATTTGTGTGAGTGTTGAGAGTGAAGCTAAAGGAGCGTGAAGGAGTTGTGGGAGAAGGCTAAAGGAGGCTTCATCGGATCAGACTAAGCTTCAAGTAGGCTTCATGAACCTAGTTAGGATGTTTTCCATGTATTCATTTTTTTTTTTTTGCAAATTTTTTTTTGGGGGGCTGCCTATGGCTGAGTTTCTCAGCCACACAGTAGCCCTGTGTGGCTAAGAAACTCAGCCACAACCAAAAACATTTGCAAATTATAAAAAAATTCTTCCAGATTTTGTCACCATGCCACCAAAGGGTTTCAAACAATCTCGTGATCTGGCATGGGCACATGGTCAATGAATCATTCCCGGTAATGACCACAATATCAAATGCAATTATTGCAATGCCACAATGCATGCAAGCATAAACAGGCTGAAATACCACCTAGCCAGAATTCCTGGGAATGGTGTAGGATGTTGTCAAAATCGCCCTGATGGAGTCACTACTGAAATGGTAGCTGCTTTGGAATCCATTAAAGAAGCAAGTTCTAAGAGGGCAAGAAGGAAGCATGAGATTGTTGGGATAGGTATATCATCATCTCAGAGTGAAACACAGTTTCAAAGTCCAAGTATTGGTAACTCCTCTTCAAGTGTTGTGGCAAATAGGATTATAACCTATTCTTTCTTCAGTCCTCATACAACTCCAGGATCTCAACCAACCTTGGACAGTTTCAACGATAAGAAGAGGAAGGAGGCAGTTATGGCAGTGAGGAGGTTTTGGTACCATAACAGTCTTTCATTCAACTATGAAAAGTCTTATTTTTATCAGACCATGGTGGATGCCATTGCATGTGTTGGCCCTGGATACAAAGCCCCTTCTTATAATGCACTTAGGGGGAAAGAGCTAGATGAGGAGCTTGAGTGTGTCAAGGAACAATTGGAGAGCATTAAAAGCTCATGGAAATTTACAAGTTGTACATGTATGTTTGATCAGTGGACAAATCAGAGGTGTAGAACAATAATAATTTTTGTTGTAGCTTGCCCTAAAGGAACCATGTTCCTAAAATCCATTGATGCATCTGCAAATGTAAAAGATGCACATTTGATTTTTTCATTGTTGGTTGATGTGGTGGAGGAAGTTGGGGTTGCAAATGTTGTCCAAGTTATCACGGACAATGTAGCAAACTATGTGGCAGCTGGAAGGTTGCTTTGTGCCAAATATCCCACCATTTTTTGGACTCCATGCGCTGCTCGTTGCATAGACTTGATGCTAGAGGACATTGGAAAGTTGGAGTGGGTGCAAGATGTTGTACAAGCATATTACCAAGTATATTTATAATCATGCTTGGGTGTTGAACCTTGTGAGGGAATTCACACAGGGTGAGCTTAGTCGCCCAGCTGTCACACGGTTTGCTACAAACTTTCTTTCCCTCCAAATCTTTTTGTATGAGTACCAAGCTTTGAGGAGAATGTTTTGTAGCTAGCAATGGGTATTTTGGAAAGATAGCACAAAACCAGAAGCAATGTGTGTGAAAACATCTGTCTTTGCTGATAGTTTGTGGGACAAAGTGACTGAGATTGTTAGCTTCACTGAGCTCCTTGTGAAAGTCTTGAGATTGATGGATGGAGAGAAGCTTGCAATGGGATATATTTATGAGGGCATGGATGGGGCCAAAGGGGCCATCAGGACTTTCTATAAGGGAAATGAATCTAAATATCTTCTTATATGGCAAATTATTGATTCGAGGTGGGACAGGAAACTACATTCACCATTGCATGTAGTGGGAGCATATCTCAATCCGAGCTTATTCTATAATGAGGGGTCTAGCATTCAAAGAGATCCCGAGGTGATTAGAGGTGTCATGATATGCATTGAGAAGATGTTCCTAGATCAAGATATTCAAGACAATATCAAATACAACGAGATATGTACAAGGAAGCATCTGGCATGTTTGGATTCAACTCAAGCCAACGTCTCAAGGACAAGGCAATGCCTTGTAAGTGCAAATTGTTAGAACTTAGCTTGTAATTTTGCTAGTTCTCTTTTATATGTTTGGCATCGCAACTGATAATCTTTGTTGTTATTTTTTTACATCTCATTGGTGGATAGATTGTGGCACCGAGGCACCACAATTACAAGAATTCACCATCAAAGTTCTGAGTCAACCCTGCAGTGCTTCTTCTTGTGAACGCAATTGGTCAGTGTTTGAGAGCATCGCAAAAAAAGAAACGGGTTGAAGCATGAGAGGTTGGAGAAGTTGGTTTTCATCACTACAACCTTCAAATGCTCACAAAACAAGTGCAACCAAAGGTTACAAATCCAATTTTATTGGATACTATTGATTTAGAGTCTGATTGGGTTGTGGAGGAGGAGACCCTTGATTTGAGTTGGCTTGATGAAGAGACTGAGAATCTCTCTAGATTGTCATTTCAAATGGAGACTCCAAATACACCTGCCTCGCAGTTGCTTCAGCTTTCCGATGTTACCACTAGCTCCACGAGGGCTTATTTTAGGCGTGGTCATCCATGAGTGATGAGACTCAAGATTGTTATGAGACAATCATTTATCATTTATGACATATGTATTTGAATTTTGAACTTGCTGACATTTTTTATTTTAATTATGGAATCATGAGTCCTTTTCTTATTCAGTATCTAAATGTTTTGCTTACAAAAATTGAATATGTTATGTTATACTTTTATAGATATGAGATGATGTTATGAATTGTTGCATATATTGTGGTTTTTATAACTTATAAGGATTGAAATTGTCATTAGTTTCTTTTCTGTGCTTAAAATGTACCTTATATTAAGTTTTTTTTGTATTTTGACGAGTCGTATACGTGTCTTACAAGGGTCGTTCCGGAGTCTTATTCGAGTCAACAAGTCAATGTTGTGACGAGTCTTATACCAGTATGAGTCGTGCAACATTGGTTTTCATCATAAAAAAATTGTGGCAAAAAATCAAATTTTGAAGGCTTGATCCCAGCAGCCACATTCATTTTAAGCCTTTTTCTCCAAGCTGTGAGCTCCTGAAGGAGTCCTCTCTTACCTCGTGTGAAAAGCATATTTAAGAGTGGCAAGCCGAGATTTTTTTGGGAAGAGACTTGGGCTTTGATCTTTAAATAATTCACCATATAAATTTTAATAAAATTTAAAATCAAATTTTGAGTCAAATTCTGAACTGGTCGTCAGTCTTTTGGAAGGCTTCAATCCATTAAAGTTTGAGTATATTATTGTAGATCTTGACATTTTTCTGCAGACCTAATTTCATCATCGGCAGAGATCTTCCTGGGGCATTTTTTATATTAATAAAGATCTATGGTCATTGTTTACAGGGGTTTTCAAATGCCTTTCTGTGTCCTGTAGCTGATCTGGGCACTCAATGACCTGTTCATGCCCTAGCCACAGCCATTAGAAGTCTGTCCTGTACCTTTGCTATATTTTTTATCTAACTTCTGTGGCTGCAGGATTAGTTCATTTCTTTGAAGAGGTCACAGTGTTGGTTCATTGTAATTTGGGGTTTCATTTTGGAATGCTAACCTTTGAAGGAAGGCCACAAGCCTAAAGGACCTAAGTACTCTCCACCGTGGCGTATTTGCAGACTTTTCATTAGCATCAGATCTGAGACTCCTTGTTTAAAAAAAAAAAATTACATCTTATATTGAGGCTAAAACACTAATAAATAACACAATAATTGCAAATTTTTATCTCGAGTGTTTTCGTTTTCACTCTATACAGTTTTTATGACCAATCTGGACTGATTTCATCCTTTAGTGACTGATTGCGAGGTCTGAAATCACTTTACAGTGACACTATAGTGGCATGTCCACCCTTCATTTGGCACTAATTTTGAGTTATCATCGTTGGTTTCTCCTCCTTGCATTTGGTATTGAATTATTAGCAGCTTTGGGACTGATTTAGCCATATTGAGGACTGATATATATCTGATCTCATCCTACAGTGGTATCTCAGTGGATGTGTGGTATTTTTCAGGAGCAAACTACTTATATTTTTTGTGCAAGACCTTTGGAGGAAGGTTGCTGGCCTATTGCATTTGTCCACTCAGAAAATCCCTTGGCAATTGAATCACTGGTATAAGGACCAGAGAGCCTTAAAGTTTGATCCTTTAAGAACAATTGAAGCTATCAAAGCTCATTATCCTTGTAAGACTCCTTGAAAGCAGAGCCATTGTCATTATCATCAATTTGCTGGAGGACCAGAGAGCCTTAAACTTTGATCCTTTAAGAACAATTGAAGCTATCAAAGCTCATTATCCTTGTAAGACTGCTTGAAAGAAGAGCCATTCTTCTCTGTTTAAAGGATTTCTTCCATTGTAAGCCTCATCAATAAAATCATCTTTTTCTTTTGAGGGAGCTTGGAATTTTCATTCCAAGGCATCCTTGCTCCTTATTTAAAAGGGAGAACTAACATAGTAACTCACTTCTGCTTGCTAACTTGTTCTTTTGCATTTGCATTCTAGCTCCATTACATTGCATCCTAAAATCTATATCTTTAAATCGCATTTCTAACTTGCATTGCTACTTAATCTTTTATCTAATTGCAATTGAAGATTAAGTAGTAGTTTCATTTATCTCTTGTTAGCAATCTCATCTGCCATCTTATAAGTTGTGACATTTTTGTAAATCCTTGCTTGTTCAACTGTCTAATAAGGAAGAACTAATAATCACACTATTCTCTAATAAGACATTTGTGCTTTGGCTCTAAACTCTAATATCGTTGTCTCATTGAGTTATTTTGGAACATTGTCATAAGCTAGTAATCTTGTCCTTTTGAAGTACATCTCATTGTGATTACAAGCTTGTTGAGAATTTTTCATTTGGCGGCACCTTGAATACGAATGTCTCTCATTGAAGCATTGATATCTCATTTTGCATCTCAATTGCATCCATAAAATTTACCTCCAAGCCTAAGCTTGGTTGAAAGAAAGTTAGGACCACCTTTCTTTTGTAGTTTGTGAAGGATAGACCCTCTTTAGTGGTTAACACGTGACCTTGCAGTTGTCAAAGCCATAGTTTCTGCAGTGCCAGAGGCATCAGGTGGTTAGATCTCAAAGGGAGGGATCGTTAATCAATCCATAGCTTGCTTCCCCTTGCTTTCTCTCCACAACTTACTCTAGTGACTAGCCTCAAAACAACTAAGAGAAAGGATTCTTCTAGATTAGGCATCTTAATTAAAATCAACGAAGATTTCGCATTTCACATTAGCTTAGACCTTGCATTCATTCCTTATTGATCATTGGTGATTGGAATTGTGGGCTAAATTTATAATTGCGAGTTTATTGTATCTGGAAATATCATCTTTTCTTGCAATCGTCTTTCTTTAAGGTTCATTGCTCGTATATCTAGTTATCTTGGTCTTTAATTTTTGTGCTAACTCTTCTTGCAGCATTGTTGTTATTGTAACTTTGAGTATCTATTTCCCGCAAGTTTCTAAATTTCCATTGAGCATTGTATCAACACTAGTCTATTACATTTATATTTTATATCTGCTTTATTGATCTCAATTGCATTGATCTTAATATACATTGTTCATAAACTCTCACACTTGCTTTAATTAATAAAGTTACATTAGTAATAACTGTCTTGCCCTTAATCTCCTAGACTTGTTGTTCCAACAAGTTTTCCTTCATTGGCATCCTTAGGGACTACCCACCTTGACCTAGCTAGGAGAGAGTCTAAACAGAGTGAATAAGGATTTAGAGTGACAGCCCCTGTTCTGAGCATTGCGCCTTCGGTGTACACTTCAGGCGACAACACTCCCAAAGTAAGTAAATGTGCTCATAAGACAAGATGTCTATCATAAATGCATGCTCATCATCACAGGTGTGGCACGTCTGATCTCCTAGAGTGAATGGCTCACTTAACAATTAGATGAAAGGGCTCCAAAAGTGAAACATTACCTCCAAAGAGTGCAATCATTCATCCTCCAAGTGTATCATCGTCTCATAAAGGTACAACATCCCATCCAAAGGTACCACATCATCTCTGAGAAGGTGCTAGGATGTCTCAACAAGTGTGTAGTGTTGTCATCATGCTCAATGTCCTCCAAAAGAAGTGGAACAACCTCTCCATAGGTTGGAGTGGTCTCCATAAAATGTGCAAGCAGCCCCTCAATGTCCTCCAAAGGACTCAAAGCTCATACCCAAGTCACGTCCATGCAAAGTACATCGTCCAAGGAGGGGTTAACCTATCAAGAAGTATGTGTAAAAATAAATAGAATGCTTTGGGGTTTAATTTCATGAGTGGTGTTACATAGTCATGCAAGGTTATGTAAGATATTCATCCACATGAAAGCCTTTGTTGAGGGATCTCTTATGCATTGAGTTGCCCATTCCTTAACATTGTGTCTTGCTACCCATTTCTTATCTTGTTCTTGTTTTCTTGTATTCCCTTTTCTTTTACTTCGTTTTATGGAGCCCTCTTTTCTTGCATGGAGGTTAGGGATAATTTTATCTACTTTTTAATTATTCATTTCATCTAGGACTTGGGACAATGGCATCATAACAAGAGAGTAGAGCTCAAGCTTTACTTCGGCTTTTGACTTATGATTCATATCCTTTCATTTTATTTTGGATTTTTAACCTTATATCTTCATCTTTCCTTTTTTTATAAAGATGCATCAACCTTAAGCATTCAAGCTCCTCATTTTCATGGGATTATGAACCATGAGCCTATATGTGTAACATGTAACAATCAACTCAAAAGGAGGGACAACAAAGATGGGAAATTTGGAGCATGTTATGCATGGATTGGAACATGGACACATTAACCCTATCATTGTCCCCAAGTAGTACCCCTCTATCCAAAAGTGACAACACTTCATTAGGGAATGATGATGACCACTAAGGTCAAACAAGGTAAGAGGCACGAATTCAAAGTATCATGATCCATTATCCAATTTCAACCCATGGTCACTACTTTTATGCCAAATACATTGCCATTAACAGTTACTATGAAGAAATGAACAAATGTACCATCAAATGAGTGAGTTAAGCATGGGGTTGGAAGCATCTCTAGGCAACCGTCTATGGAGAAACATGAATGTCAACTATGAGACTGTTGTCTGTGATCAGGATCATATGAGAAAAAATCTCCCCTAGTTTCCCCTAGATGTGAGGGGTAACAAACTCAACATATTTTACTATGGTTTATTTACTAGAAAGTCCTAATGTTGCAAATATCTCCAATTTTCCTTATATTTTGAATTTTTTCTGAGTTCTTCATGTTGCCAATTTTTCCTATTTCAGCTCCAAGTTTATGTTTGCTGATATTTTTTGATATTTTTCCTGATATTTCCATTCCAAACCCTTGGAGATATATCCTTCCAAACATTATTTGCAACATTCTTAATGACTGTTTGATATTAATCATTCAAAGTTATGTTGCCTATAGCTTCTTTACGAATCCAAATATTGCAAATATCTCTGATCTCTCCTGATGTTTCCAATTTTTTCTTAGTTTGTCAGGTTGCCAATCTTTCCGGAGTTTTTCAGTTCCAAGTTTATGTTTGTTAATATTTTCTAATATTTTTGCTGATATTTCCTTTCTAACCCTCAGAGACATATCTACCAAAACAAGATATGCTACATGGTTAAGGATTATCTGATATTAATAATATAAAAGCAATATTAGGCTATTAGCTATAGCTTCTTTATGAACATTTTCTCTCTTTTTTTGTGAGCATGACTGGTTTTGTTATAAGCATCCTTAACTTTTAAAGCCAATTTTCGAGCATTGATTTAGAAGATACGTTGTTTTCTTAGAGAACCTTTCACAATCCAGCTTACGGATAAAAGTATAATTTTCCATAATATATTGACTTCAATCTTTTTATTAAGAGTTCCTATGCTGTGATTCCTAGGTTGTAAAGTTGGTTTAGCATTTTCTAATGCTCTATTAAAAAGGTTAAAAATGGAAAAGTAGTAATTTTTAAAATGATTTTAGCTGCTTGATAAACTATTGCTAGATGCACAAATGGCTCATAGAGGGGTTTAAATTATTTTTCTTTTTTCTCAATCAGTTGTAAAGCCTGTAGAACTTCAACTTGAGGAGCATTACCTTATGTATAAACTTAAAAAGTTATATTGCAAATCTCATCTAAGAGTTTCCAGCGCTGAATGAAGAATTTTGCGACTAGGATTTGCAGTGGACCATTTTTCCTAGATGTATGTTAAAATCTTGTTTCAGGTTTGTTCCTTTCTCAAGAAGCGTAATATATATGGACTTGTTCTCTATGAGCAAATCACCGCCCATATTGGCATGGATGAGTGATCATAGTATCATACCTAGTTGTTCTCTGTAAAATTAGGTGTCCTGATTGGGTGCATTCTCCAAGCTACGACTAATTTATAGGCAAACATTTAACTAATGCAAATTCAACCATGTTGTTCTTGTATAGGTAACAGATTACTCATGCAATCATGTTGGATGTTTATAAATCTTTGAAGTTATTGTATGTGAGATATTTCCTTTCAGATATTGTTGACCTACTCATTTTACATGGCGGGGAATGCAGGTTACTAGTGTTTCATTTTCGAAGGATTGCAAATTATTAGCATCATCATCTGAAGATGCTACTATTGCCTTGTGGTCGTTATATCCACCTGGTGTTTAGTTTAAAATCTGTATATTTTTGTTTACATGGGAAATTGATACAAGTCAATTTCACAAGTGTATTGTAGAGTTTAAACTATATTTTATGAGTTTATTGCATTTCATACAATGTTAGTTTGTAAAGCCAAAGGCCTAAGTGGCTAAGCGTGAACATATTATGGTCGTGCACATGTAGAGGCCTACAACACCTGAAGTGCATATTTTATGTGGTTATTGAGATATTTAATAAATTCATTGCCCTTTTGTAAACATAAATAATTGACAAATAATTGACTTTTGCGGGTATGTATCCTGGAAAATTTTCATTATTTTTGTCAGTTTCAAAGTTGGGAGTTTTCAATCTACAGTTTATCATCAGGCAGTAACATAGACATTGTATATGTCTATTAATCATGGATTATAATACAAATATATAGTTTTTTTTCGTGCTGAGAAAAAAAAAAAATTGACTTTTGTGAGATTTATTCTCTTTTCAGTTGTTTATAGGTTTATCTATGTTTATATGGCTCCCCTTCTACAGCTTTTCTTTGTCGAGTTGTGGCTTAATTATTTTATTATATTAATGTACAGGTTAAGAAAATTTATATTTGCATTCAAAAGTTATATTTTCTTTATTTATAATAAAATTATTAATTTTATTTTTTTTGCTAAGTCAGATGTTTCCTCCCAGAGTGTGTGCTTAGCAGCCCAGCGAGGTTTGAACACAGATCGCCTTGCTAACAAAAGCCTTTCTTAATTGGTTGCGCTGCTAGGACTCAACAATAAACTATTAAAGTGTTATTTTCATCTTCTGTCAATTTTTCTTAAAATCAAAATTTTCATACATTATTTTCTTATGTATTGTAGATTCTAATAAATTAAAGTGTCATTTTCATCTTCTCTCATTTTCTCTTAAAATCAAAATTTTCATATATTATGGTATATTGCATTGTTCTACAACTTCATAACATTTTTTTAGTGATTACTACGCTTGTATAACTTCATTGAAGCACATTTCATTGTTTAACCTTCTCACAAATGTGCCTCTTTTAATATTATATTCTTTGATGTGCATATTATGGTTGTGCACATGTAGAGGCCAACAACACTTGAAGTTCATTTTTTGTGGTTATTGAGATATTTAATAAATTCCTTGCCCTTTTGTAGACTTAAATAATTATTGACTTTTGTGGATTTTATCATTTTTCAGTTGTTTATAGGTTCATCTATGTTTATGGGCTCCCCTTTTACTGTTTTTTTTGTTCAATTGTGATTTAATTATTTTATTATATTAATGTACAAGTTAAGATAACCTATATTTGCATTCAAAAGTTATATTTTCTTATTTATTATGATAAGATTGAAAAGTTATATTTTCTTATTTATTATGATAAGATTCAAAAGTTATATTTTCTTATTTATTATGATAAGATTGAAAAGTTATATTTTCTTATATTTTCTTATTTATTATGATAAGATTCAAAAGTTATATTTTCTTATTTATTATGATAAGTTATTAAAGTGTTATTTTCATTTTCTCATTTTTCTTAAAACCAAAATTTTGATACATTGTTTGTAATAAATTATTAAAGTACCATTTTCATCTTCTCTTATCTTTTTCTTAAAATCAAAATTTTCATACATTATGGTATATTGTTTTGTTCTACAATATCATAACAATTTTATTTTATTTTTAATTTCTACCCTTCGTAGCTTAATTGAAGCACATTTCATTGTTTAACATTTTCGCAAATGTGCCTCTTTTAATATTATATTATTTGATGCATAGAATTTAATAATTAATGTATTCTTAATTTTAACAACTTTAATAGACTTAATGAAGAGTTCACTTATTCAAGCTTCTTATGGATGATTTTTATAATTTTGTCAATAATTAGACAATATACCAAACCATGATTCACAAATAGGAGTGGTTTGGAATTGGAGAATGCAAGGTGCTTGTGTTGTTGATTTTCTTAGATTTCAGGGATAGTGGTTGAGTAAGAGATTTTTTGTCAAGGGATTTTTGGAATGCCAATTCTCGCTTTTGGAAAAATTGACGCTACTTAGCATGTGAATATGTCATGTATTTTTTCCATTGACATGATATTATGGATATTATTGATCTTATCCCTCAAAAAGATATTTTCAAGATGAATAGATATGTTGGGTTTCTTTTGGTATGATTGGGAGTGGAGTTTTGGTTACCCCTTCGTTACTTATGATTTATGTGAATTGTACTCCATTCTTCATCAATGCCATAAACTTGGTTCAATTCCCAATATGGTGCGGGTGTTTTATCATGCTAAGAGTCATTGGATTTGAAGATTGCATAGTGTGGTTGTTGAGAGTGTCCTAACCGCTACAAGTATTTGCTTGGCCAATTCTCTATTATGGCCTTCCTTATAAGGGTTGTCTGCCTAAAATGGATTTTCAGATGGGTTTTGTCCTTCCTATCTCGAGGTGAAAATGGTAGAAGCATTTATATTGGGACTACCCTTTAGCTAGGTTGCATTGGGGACATGTTCATACTAATTCATTTGCAATTCTTCAAGGGCATCTTCATTGGCATGAATTTCTTGTCAGGTGACTTTGAATTCATGGTTTGTACTTCTCTTAGGGGTATTTGGTAGTGGGCACTGCTTGAGAATTTATACTTTGTTATCTAGAAGCTTCAATGTAAAAATGTTTCAAGAATGGAGTACATATTTGTCTACCTTTTGCCTTTTGTGGAAAAAAAAAGGTACATATGCAACTGTGGGATAAAGGGTTTTTGTTGATAAAAGATGTCAAAATTAGACATTGGTGTTTATTCAAAGTTTATTGGTGTTCTTGTTGCCTTAATGAAGAGGATGTGGATACCATTGTATTGTTAGAAATACTGAGAGGGGGGTGAATCAGTATTTCTTTTCAATTGTTATGTTTTCCAGCTAAGATTCTTCACAATTATAATCAAAAAAAAAAAAAGGACACCGATCCTCTTCTACAAAAAATTGAGTACAATGATGTTTGAGGGCACCAACCCTTTAATCCTCCAAGCTCCAACATGTTGCCAAGCACCAACTTGGACTTTTGTGAGGCTCCAACCCTATCCTTCTCAAGGCTCTAATGCTAGTTTTAGAGGCTCCAACCTCTAGGGCACCAACCCTCCAATTTTAACAAATAGAATATATGAATGACTTACTTTCAAAAACTTCAGGACTTCCTTCAATAGTCAGACTGCCACAAACTCCTAATTTGTCGACTATCCAAGATCCAAATAGGAGTGTTCTTCATTATCCAAAGCTTCAAGTTCTTCATCATTCAATCCTTCAAGTTCAGCATTGTTCTAGGCTCCAAGATCTTCATTGTTCAAGCCTTCAAAAGTTTCATTGTTCAAGGCCACGAGTTCTTCACTATTCAAGAGTGCACATAGGTTTCAACTCTGACGTGTCACACATAGGTTTGTTACAAGTCCAAGCTATAATTGGTCCAAACCTCCACCGATCAAGTCGCCACAGTTCTAATCTTATGTGTCCCACAGTTCCACAAGTTTGAACTATGTAAGCCAATAATTTGAACAATATGCAAGCTGCAAATCCAAACTGGAAGCCACAAGTGATTGTCCTTAAAGTAACATGGATCCGATGTGTAGTCTAAGCTCCACAGGTGACTATAACGCCAAGCCTTTCAAAGTCTGAGCTTCCACAGATAATTGTCCATGCACTTGTTCACAAATTTCATCCCTCCACGTGAGATTGTCCATAGGTCCGAGATATAGTTTCATCAATTTTTAACCCAATCAAAATATGCTTCCTCTTCTCGGCCTTAGCTTCTTTTCCTCAATGTTGTAAAGTTCACGAGTTGTGAACTGTGTCTTACTCTCTACGATAGATCATCGAATTGGACGATTGTGAAATGAATATCCAAGTACATATATATGGATATCACCTTGAAGTGAAGAGACATGACCTATGGAGGAAGCTGACTTGAGAGACAGAGTATAGGTCGGCTAGACGTAAAAAAAAAAAACAAGAAACAAAAAAAAATTGTATTTGTATTGAAGGTTTGTATCAGAAGCTTTAACATGACACGACGTGCAAAACTTGAGATATAGGAAAGTTCTGATGAGGTGGATGTGATATTATATTAAAACCATTATGATAAAACTAATCAAGTCTGCAAACATATCGGCAATCAACAATCGAAGGGTCTTATCAAAGGTGCCATTCAAGAGATTTGATAAAGTGGCAAATGTGATTTAACAATTAAATCGTTAACTTAAATCAAGTTAGATTTGTATATCGAAAGTCGAAGATCGAAGGTCCATATCGCATATTGGAGATCGAAGTCGGAGATCAGAAATCAAAGATTGGAGTCAGAGATCGGAGACCAGAGTCGAGGATTAGAGTTGGAGATTGAAGTTGGAGTGGTGATACATAATAAAAAACATTGATATGATATTTCTTTGATATCATTGTTCTTCACTTTCGGCTCTTTCTTTTGGGCATATGCGGTTTTCTCTTGGATTTGCTCCTCCCTGGCTTGTTTTGGCTTACAATGGCTTTCCTTTAGCTCCTGATGGCTTCGATGGCTTCTCTTTGAACTGCCTCTCAATCTTCTCTTTGGTACTGCTCCTCTTGCTCCTTGGGTCCAATGCTTCTTGGGATATATATAATATATATATATTATATATATATATATATATATTTATATATATATATTCAATTCATATGGCCATCAATGACAACACTGACATCTCAACAATCTCCCCCTTTGTCATTGATGGAAATATACTCCTTTTCTTGGATCCTCTCCTTTCTATATTCTCTCCCCCTTTGGCATCAATGGAAAATAGGGTGCCCAAGTACTCCCCCTATCTAGTTGCTCCCCCTGTCATGTTGCTTCTACTCTTGTCAATGTGTTCTCTTAATGTGATGCAAGAGCAATGACCCCCATCTTTTAGCAAAGATATTCAAATGCGTCTCTTGGAAGGGGTTTTGTAAAGATATCTGCAATTTGCTCCTTTGTATAGACTTATTCCAACTTGATATTTTGTTCAACAACTTGTTCACGGAGAAAGTGGTATTTGATTGGAATATGTTTGGTCTTTGAGTGCATTATCGGATTCTTTGAAAGGTTGATGATGTTGATATTGTCACAATAGATGGTGATTGGTTGATTAGTATCTATGTTGACATTTTTCAATGCTTCCTTTATCCATAGTATTTGTGTACAACAATCTGCAGTAGTTATATGTCTAGCTTCAGTTGTGCAAAGAGATATAGAAGATTTTTTTTGTTGAGCCAAGATAGTAGACAATCTCCCATGAAGATGCATTTCCGTTGGTACTTTTTCAATCATCTACGCTTCCAGCCCAATCAACATAGGTGTAAGTTGTCACGGTAAGAGTTATGCTTTTGGGATACCATAGACCAAAATCAGGAGTACCTTTTAATTATTTGAGAATTCTCTTCACTGCCAACAAATGGGATTGCTTAGGAGTTGATTGAAATCTTCCCACCATTCCTACTGCGTGCATAATATCAGGTCTTATAGTAGTTAAGTATAGGAGAGCTCCAATTATTGACTTGTAAAGAGTTGCATCTACCGAGAGAGATTCATCATCTTTGCTCAATTTGCATTTTGTGGTCATCGATGTACTCATAAGTGCATATTATTCCATGCCATATCTTTTAAGCATGTCTTTAAGGTATTTTGCTTGAGACATGAACATACATGTTGTAGTTTGAGTTACTTGTAGTCCAAGGAAGTAAAACAACTCACCAATCATTGACATTTCGAACTCTTTCGACATATTTTGAGCAAATTCATAGCTCATCCCATCATCGTTGCTAGAAAAAATCAAATCATCAACATATACAAGAGTGACTAGCAATTTATCTTTGTCCATCTTCATGTAGAGATTGCTTCTTGCCACTCCCTTCTTGAAGCCTTATTGTTGTAGATAATGATCTAATCTTGCATACCAAGCCTTAGGAGCTTGTTTCAATCCATATAGCGCCTTTTTCAACTTGCATACAAAGTCTTTTCCTTCTGCTAGGTCAAACCCTTCTTATTGCTTCATGTAAACTTCTTCTTTGAGATCACCATTTAGAAATGTTGATTTCACGTCCATTTGATAAATTTTGAATCCTTTTGAACAAGCAAACCGGTGCAAAGGTTTCTTCAAAGTCAATTCCTTCTATTTGTGAATAACCTTTACAAACAAGCCTTGCCTTATTTCTAATGATTTGTCCATCTTCATTCATTTTGTTTTTGAACGCCCACTTGGTTCCAATTATATTTTTATCTTTTGGATGAGGTACAAGTTTCCATGTTTCATTCTTTTCAATTTGGAACATTTCTTCTTCCATTACTTCCACCCAATGAGGGTCCTTACTAGCTTGAGCAAATTTTTTTGGTTCTACCATGGATAGTAAGGCAACATTATATTTTCTTGGTGTATTAGTCATCCTTCTTCGGGTTTGTATTCCATCATCTATATTCCCAATAATATGTTCTTCCAGATGGTGTTTTTGAACAAATTTTACTTTTGATGGAGTTTGAGATGGCTCCTTTTGATTTTCTTGATCCTTTTCTTGCTTTGTTGTATCTTCTTGAAAATCTTCAAGAATAGAATCTTCTTCACATATTTCAATCTCCTTTTCTAGGAGTGCCTCATCAATCTTCACATCAATGATTTCTACTTTCTTTCATAGTTGATTATTGTAGCATTTGTATGCTTTGCTCCTTGTAGAATATCCAAGAAATATTCCTTCATCAACCTGAGATTCAAACTTGCCTGGTGAGTCATCATTGATCTTCATAAAGCATTTACTCCCAAAAATTCTGAAGTATTTTACCGAAGCAGGTCTTCCTTTCCATAATTCATACGAAGTCTTGTTATTATTTGGTCTTAGTTGGGCTCTATTCATCATATATATTGTCGTTCCAACTGCGTCTCTCCAAAACTTGGCTTGTAAATCAACTGTTAGTAACATTGTTCTTTTCATTTCTTACATGGTTCTGATTCTTCTTTCCACTACTCCATTTTGTTTAAGAGTTCTAGCTATGGAAATTTCTCTTTTGGTTCCATGTAGATCACAGAAATCATTGAATTCCTTTGAAGTAAACTCTCCTCCTCTATCTGTTCTAAGACACTTGATTTTTTATTCTTTTTCATTTTCCATAAGAACTTTGAAATTCTTAAAACATTCAAATGCTTCGGATTTAAACTTTATAAAGAATACCCATATCATTCTAGTATAGTCATCAACAAATAGAGCAAAGTACCTTTCGCCTTGTAGAGTTGGAGTCGGAGTTGGAGTTGGTCCACATAAATTTGCATGTATGATCTCCAAAGGTTTTGATCTTGAGATCTCCTTAGTCTTGAAGCGGGTTCCAATTTGCTTTCCATGTTGACGTGGACCGCACACAACTTGATCTGGCTTGACAGTTTTTGGAATGTCCTTTACTACATTTGTTTTACTGATATTAACCAAGTTATCAAAGTTTAGATGCCCCAGTCGTTTGTGCCATAACCAATTTTCATCTACTCAACTTATATAGCATTTATCTTCTTGAATTTTACTCAAAATATATACGTTGTTTGGTGTTCTTACTCCTTTTGCCATAAGTTCTCTTGAGGAGGAATTCCTCATCTCACAACCTTTAGTACTTAAGACAACATTATGCCCTTGGTCACAGATCTGGCTAACACTTAAAAGATTGTGCTTGAGTTTCATTAACAAGAGCAACAGTCCATTTTCCAGCTATTTTAGTAGATCCACTTCCAAAAGATACATTTCCATCCTTCTTATTTAATGAGATAAACTTATTTTGGTCACTTGTCATGTGTCTTGAACATCCACTATCCACAAACCGTTGATTTTCATCACTATGTGCACATAAAGCTAGACCGTATTTATCAGTAGTGGGTTCCTCCTTCAATTCTTCTCTTTCGAATGAACAATTTTGTGTATCATGGCCATAATCATTGCATTTTAACCAAGCAAGATCATACTTAGCCAAAGGATCAAATGAAATGTAAGTCTTGATCCATCCTTGTGCTTTTAGACTACGTGGCTTGCTTTGATGATTGATCTTATATCTTGAAATATTATCCTTATGAGCTTTGCAATGCTTAACTTGATGACCAAAGCTTTTACAATGAAAGCAATAAGCAAGAAATATTGTTTGATACTTGTTAGGATAGCCTTGACTTGATGTAGTATTCTTCCTTGGAGGTAGCCTTCTTTCATTCCTTGGGTTGTTAAAGATGGACCTTTGCTCTTGGTGGGATGGCTTCTCCTCTTTTGGATTACTACAAAGGATGTAAGCATAACTTCTTTGGATTTTTACATTCTCCTTTGTACTTGATGATTCTCCTTTGAAACCAATTCCAGACTTGTCATGTTGAGGTCTTTGAGTATTAAGGATGTTATCAAGATTTTGAGAGCTTTGCCAACTCTTTTTAACTTGATCCAACTCTTTTCTAAGGGAAACAATTTTAGCTCCACGTTTTACGCAAATTTCTTCTCTTTCTTTTAGTTTATTGTTCAAGAATTCTTCCTTCCTTTTTGCTTCCTCTTTTTCCACTTTGAGAGAAATGACCACCTTTCGTAATTTATCATTTTCTTCAATGGCCCTCATTAGTAAATCGTCCACATTTCCTTCTTCTTGCTCGAAATCATCTCCATTTGTAAATGCCATAAATAATACTTCATTGTTTCTAGCATAGTTATCTTCTTCATTGGACTCATCATCATCTCTTTTGTGTAGAAAGGTATTTTTAGTTGATTTCTTCTTAGTAATCTTGAATTCTTCTTCATCAAAGTCAACTTATTTGGAGAAGAAATTCTTCTTGTTAAGCCCTTTCTTCTTGAACATCTTCTTTTTTATATTCATCTTCATCATCACTATCGTGTTTATGAGGACATTTTGCAGCATAATGTCCTATTCTTCGATATTTAAAACAAATGAGAGGATACTTTCCTATGAGCTTGGACCCTTTCCTTAGTTTTCATATGAATTTAGCTAGTTCAGATTCAATGTCGGAATCATCACTGCTGTAATTATAATTTTTCCCTTTCTTTGATGACCTTGAAGCTTTGAATGCAGCTTCCTTGGAGTTAGGGATTCCTTTTCTCATTTCATATGCAATGAGAATCCCATGAAGTTTGTCCATTTTTAGGTCATCCAAGTCCTTCATTTCTTCTATGGCACTGACTTTGGAATCAAAACTTTCTGGAAGTGATCTCAAAACCTTTTGGATAATTTTTCTTTCTTCAACAGTTTCCCCTAAACCTTTAAGTGATTTAACAACTTCATGTACTCAAAGGAAAAAGGTTGCAATACCTTCTTCGCCGTCCATCTTAAGACTCTCAAATTGTCTTCTATGTGTTTGGAGTTTTACCTTTCTAAACTTGGAGTCTCCATCATAGATAGCAATAAGTTTGTCCCACGTTGCCTTCGTAGAATCATAGTTCATAACTTTTGTAAATTCTAAATCACTAATTCCACTTGTTATGGAATTTAGTGCTTTGGCATTTGCTATATAAACTTTTCGTTCGTCCTGATCTGTTGGTGGAGTAGCTGGAACTTTATACCCACCAGTAACTAATTACCATACTTCACGTCCAAGAGACGTTAAATAGAATGTCATCTTACGCTTCCAAAAGCCAAAGTTTGTTCCATCAAATTGGGGAATGTTTCTTGAATCTTGATTCTTCATTGTGACTTAAGAATCCTTCTTCTAGCTATTAGGCTGGTTATGAAGAGGTTGGCTCTGAAACCGATTGTTGGGAATATTGAGAGGGGGGTGAATCAGTGTTTCTTTTCAATTGTTATGTTTACCAGTTAAGATTCTTCACAATTATAATTAGAAAAATAAATAATAAGGATTCTATTATAAACAAATGAGGAAACCAATCCTCTTTTACAAAAATTTGAGTATAATGATGTTTGAGGGCACCAACCCTTTAATCCTCCAGGCTCCAACTCGTTGCCAAGCACCAACTTGGACTTTTGTGAGGCTCCAACCCTATCCTTCTCAAGGCTTCAACCCTATTTTTAGAGGCTTCAACCTCAAGGGAACCAACCCTCCAATTTTTAACAAACAAAATATATGAATGACTTACTTTCAAAAACTTTAGGACTTCTTTCAATAGCCAGACTGCCACAGACTCCTAATTTGTCCATTTTCCAAGATCCAAATAGGAGTGTTCTTCACTATCCAAAGCTTCAAGTTCTTCACTGTTTAATCCTTCAAGTTCAGCATTGTTCTTGGCTCCAAGTTCTTCATTGTTCAATCCTCCAAATTTATCATTGTTCAAACCTTCAAAATTTTCACTGTTCAAGGCCACGAGTTATTCACTATTCAAGAGTGCGTAGAGGTTTCAAATCTGATGTGTCACACATAAGTTTGTTACAAGTTTGAGCTATAATTGGTCCAAACCTCCACCGATTGAGTCACTGCAGTTCTGAGCTTATGTGTGCCACAGTTCCACAGGTCTGAATAGTGTAAACCACTAATCTGAACAATATGCAAGTTGCAAATACGAATTGTAAGCCACAGGTGATTGTCCTTAAAGTAATCACGGATCCAATGTGTAGTCTAAGCTCCACAAGTGACTGTAACTCCAAGCCTTTAAGCTATAGGATTGAGCCTTTCAAAGTCCAAGCTTCCACATATAATTGTCCACATACTTGTTCGCAAGTTTGATCCCTCCACGTGAGACTGTCCACATGTCCGAGATATAGTTTCATCAATTTTTAACCCAATTATAATTTGCTTCCTCTTCTTAGCATTTAGCTTCTTTTCCTCGGTAATGTAAAGTTCATGAGTTGTGAACTGTGTCTTACTCTCTGCGATAGATCACCAAATTGGACGATTGTGAAATGAAGATTTGAGTATATATATATATATATATATATTTCACCTTGAAGTGAAGAGACATGACCTATGGAGGAAGTCAACTTGAGAGACAAAGTGTAGGTCAGCTAGACGTCAAAAATATTTTTATTTGTATGTGCATCGTAGGTTTGTATTGGAAGCTTTAACATGACACGACGTGCAAAATTTGCGATATAGGAAATTTCCAACGAGGCGAACGCAATATTGTATTAAAACCGTTATGATAAAACCAATCATGTCTGCAACCATATCAGCAACCAGAGGGTCTTATCGGAGGTGCCATTCAAAAGATTCGATAAAATGGCAGATGTAATTTAATAATTAAATTGTTAACTTAAATCAAGTTGGATCCACAAATCGGAAGTTGGAGATTGGAGGTCCATATCAGAGATCAAAGTCAGGGATCGGAGATTGGAGTCGAAAATCGGAGGTCGGAGTCGAGGATCGGAATCGGAGTCCAAGATCGAAGAGCGAAGTCGGAGATCAAAGATCGAAGTCGAGGATCGAAGTCGGAGTGGTCACACACACACACACACACACACATCGAAGTCGAAGTGGTCACACACACACACACACACATTGAAGTCGAAGTGGTCACACACACACACAAAACCGTCGATATGATATTTCTCCAATATCACTGTTCTTCACTTTTGGCTCTTTCTTTTGGGCATATGTGGTCTTCTCTTGGATCTACTCCTCCTTGGCTTGTCTTGGCTCCTACTCTTGGCTTCTCTTTGAACTACTTCTCGCTCTTCTCTTTGGTACTGCTCCTCTTGCTCCTTGGGACTGCTCCTTGGGTCCAATGCTTCTTGGGATTCTGTCTATATATATATTCAATTCATATGGCCATAAATGACAACACTGACATCTTCGTTGGCATGAATTTTTTGTCAGGTCACTTTGAATTCATGGTTTGTACATCTCTTAGGGGTATTTGGCAGTGGGCATTGCTTGAGAATTTATGCTTTGTTCTCTAGAGGCTTCAATGTAATAATGTTTCAAGAATGGAGTACATATTTGTCTACCTTTTGCCATTTGTGGAGAAAAAAAAGGTATATATGCAACTGTGGGATAAAGGGTTTTTTTTTTATAAAAGATGTCAAAATTAGACATTGGTGCTTATTCAAATTTTATTGTGTTCTAGTTGCTTTAATGAAGATGATGTGGATACCATTGTACACCATTCTATTATTTTCAAATGTAATCTTTTTCTGTAAATATGTGTAGTATTTTTCAATAAAAATATAATACTAAAAAATTATATTTATCAATGTGATATTTATGTTGCGAGATCATAAACAACATTGTTAAAGGGATTCCTTTCATCTCCCAAAATATCAATATGCCTTAATTGCTCATCAAAAGGCATCCATGTTTGTTAATTTAGTAATAGGATGAGTAATAGCAAATAAATTGTAGATATATCTATGATAAAATGCCACAAAGCCCATACAAGGGCATCTTCATTGGCATGAATTTTTCATCAAGTGACTTTGAATTCATGGTTTGTACTTCTCTTAGGGGTATTTGGCAATGGGAACTACTTGAGAATTTATGCTTTGTTCTGTAGAAGCTTCAATGTAATAATGTTTCAAGAATGGAGTATATATTTGTCTACCTTTTGCCCTTTGTGGAGAAAAAAAAGGTACGTAAGCAACTATGGGATAAAGGGTTTTTGTTGATAAAATATGTCAAAATTAGACATTGGTGCCTATTCAAATTTATTGGTGTTCTATTTGCTTTAATGAAGAGGATGTGGATACCATTGTATACCATTCTACTATTTTCAAATGTAAACTTTTTTGTAAATATGTGTAGTATTTTTCAATAAAATAATACTAAAACAATATATTTATCAAATGTGATATTTATGTTGTGGGATCATAAACAACATTGTTAAAGTAAGGGATTCCTTTCATCTCCCAAAATATCAATATGCCTTGATTGCTCATCGAAAGGCATCCATCTTTGTTAATTTAGTCATAGGATGAGTAATAGCAAATAAATTGTAGATATATCTATGATAAAATGCCACAAAACCCAAACATCCATGAAGCTTATTAAGGGCCATAAGCACTCTTTCCCTCAGTGGATTGAACATTGGCAATGATAATAAAATAGCCTTTGCAAATATAATATGGCCAAGGTATTCAAGGAAAGTTATGGATAATTCTTTTTTATAGATCTTATTACGTGCTAAGTGATTAATACAATATCCAAATGCTTGAGATATTATGTGAATGCTTTTTTATATGATTATATCATAAAATAAAACTAGAACAAATTTGTGGGGTGCTTACCAAAAACCTTGTTCATTAAATCATAAAATGAAATAGGAGTATCCTAGAAGCTAAATTGCAATAACCAAATTTTGAAGCTTCCATAACTTATCCTAATTTTGATATTATACTAGTCTTAGAAAAAAAAATAGCACTATGTAGCTTGTCTATTGGACAATCTTGCAGGACATGGGGAACATATTCTTGGTGATCTAATTAAGTGCTCAATAATCAATACAAAAGAAATAAGAACAATCATTTCCCTTTTTGAGACAATCGAAGTAGCATAAGGGATTTTACTAAGTATATCATCCCAACTTCGAAAAGTTCATCCATAAGTCTTTCAATCTCAGACTTCAAAACTGGCCATATCAAAAAGGGAATTTCACCATGGGACTTTTAGTTGGGTCCAACTAGATAATGTTGGCATTATAGCTAATGTGTTGTCCTTGATGGAAACTTGTTTGACAAACATGTACTTGATGTCAATATGATGGTCATGGAACTAATGCAGCTATCACGAATATTTGGTACAGATGTTAGAGTGGATATGGATAGAGAAATGGCATATTAGTTACAAATGGATGACAAAAGTGAAGTTTGAGAAAGTATACGTGATTCTTGTGAAGAAGGGTTGCATACATACACAGGTCTTGTAAGTAAAGTTGCGTACAAAATATGAACCATGGAAATATGGATACCAGGGGTCATTAACATGGTATTGGCCCATATTAACTGGAGTGGCAATGTTTATTTGATCATATCAACAAATACGAACGACGTTACGAAAGGATTTACTTGAGGTATTGGTTAAGGCAAAGGCTATATAAGAAGATAGAGATCAAGATGTTATGTGTGCAAGTAAATGGTTTATTCATGTGTGATTTAATCTAGAGCAGGTGTGCATCAGGGAGCATGGAGATGGCTCAGATCTGACAGATCTAAAATGAATACAGATTGCTTGATTTGTTTATGTTTGTAGCTAATAATGATAGATCTATGATGATGATATTATCTGCATATAATGATGTGTGATTGTAACAGTATGTGTGTTGAGATTTGGGTTTGATAGATGTTGTGATATGCAGCGAAGGTATGATTCAGTTATTTAAGATTTGTACGTTGGTTTGCTTCTGGTCAGCCGCGTATGTACGCAGATGTGGTTCAGTAGTGACACTTATAAATCTTGTGATAATTTATTCAGTGTGTTGAAATATATACGTGGGTGTTGTGCATGGTAATCGCGTACATACTCTGATCTGTCTTGTGGAAGTCACGTATATGTACTAGGGTTTGAATTGTTGCTTGATGTTGATAGTTGATGATGTTTTTTATATTTGTGGTTGTTTTTCAATGATGTCTTGATCATGTTGATCTTTGTCTGGCAGTGTTGATTGCGTTGACTTAGTTGTGGATTGAAATATTGATCAGTTTTAACGTTGCAGAAGTGTGACTAGGTATGGTTTAATGATCTGTGAATGGTTTAGTATATGATTCATTGTTACTATGACTCAATGATCCAATGTTTAGAATCTAATATTTGTACATAGGTGTTATATAGAGGAAGCATGTATATACGTATGTATGATTTAGAACAGTGGCATATACATTATGAAGTAAATTTGGTCAGGGTTTGCAGTGATAGCACTTTGTTTCCATGGTATATTGATGAGTGGTTGTGTGTATGATCTAGTTATGGTGATTTAGTATTGACTCAGAATTCTATGATTCAGTATGGTATCTTAGCTTCTTCAGTGATTGGATGATTTGATTCAGTATTTGGTTTCAGAGTGGTTAATTGATATTGAGCTTATTGTTGGTGTCGATCCAATTTGAAAATATGATGAAAGGTGGCCTATAGGTTGTTTGATCATTAACAGGAGGATCCAGTCTGAAATATTATAAAATGTGGTCCACAAAGTGCTAAGGGTTGGAGCGTTGAGTAAGGGAGTTGGAGCTTCCTTCTAGTGGTAGCTGGTAAACTTGTTCACGGGGTAGGTGCTCCCTTCCAGTAGGAGTCGATAAACGAGATCAGGTGGTTGTAGCTCCCTTCCAGTGGATGCCGGAGAACGAGTGGACATTGGTAGATGCCTGCATGTTGGTAAGAGTCTATCAATACAAAATGTATAGAAGTTTTCTTTATAATTAAAGAAGAAGACAAAGACAGCGGCAGTGGTGGTTTTCTCCCACATCGGGTTTCCACCTAAAATCTTGGTGTTCCAAGTGTGTTGCTTATGTGTTGTGATTTATCTATTATTTACTACATATTGGATGGTTAATGATTCAATAATGCAATGGTTACAGTTAACTCACTAATGGAATTGATAATAAATTAAGTAAACCAGGTATCTGTTGATTTCATTTACTAAAGACGCGTACACACGTTGGTTGCATAAAGAAAATGAAAAGTTAAAGTGAATTAAAAATATTGATTCACCCTCCCCCCCTCCTTTCCCCCGCCCCCAATATTTTTCCTAACAATTGGAATCAGAGCAGGTCACTCCAATAGAAGCTTAACCACTTGAGAGTGGATCAATAACAATGGGAAATAAGCAAAAGAAGAAGACAACGCAAAGGAAGAAGTCAGTACAAGAAAATTGTGGCAAGGAGAGCGATATATCGAATTTAGTTATTGTTATAGATGTCAACAAATAATCAGATACAGGAACACCCCGTTTTTTGTTGATTAAGAATGAAGAAGATAGTGAAGATAGTGATGAGGAATTACCAGGTATTGATTCTTGTCTTAATTGTGGGCGTCATAACCATTATACTAATGATTGCGCATTTTTCATCTTATGTAGTGATCATGATAATGAATCAATTGATATTGCCCTCTTGGGCAAAAGTGAATATAGTCATTATGCAGAAAAATCAAATTCAAAAATAGTGGCTCTAGAAGTAGAAATCAAAAAGCTCACAGATGAGAACACAGATCATCAAAACTTACTACAACTATTTGATGAAAAGGATTGTACCTACAAAGAAGAGATTATCAGGTTAAAGAATCAGTTGGAAGAAGGAAACAAAATTAAAGAAGGAATGAGAAATCAGTATAAGGAAAAAGAAGATCAATGTCAAAGACTGGAAGATGAAGTAGTGTCATTGAGAAATAAAGTAAATGAAGAGGATACAACAACCGAGGAGCTTAAAGAAAGAATTGGTTAATGTGAAGAACTAGAAGCAAAGATTATCTCTCTCAAATCTAATCTTTAAAATTCAAACAAACGATATGTGGAGATTCTTCAAGTTTTTGAATAATAAGAAAACGAACTTAAGGAGATGATTGAGTTGAGAACTCAATTGGAAAAGACTAGAGGTGAAAAAGAGGTTGAGGTAAGTATTCTAGAAGGTAAGCTAGCAGAAAAGGATAAGCAATAGAGATTTCAAGGTAGTACTAAGATTTTGTATATCATTCTTAGTAGTCAACGGTCTCCCTTCATTAAATCTGGCCTTGGCTTTCATGAAACTATTAAAGGAGAATCTAGTTCACAAGCTTGTGCAAGAAACTTAAAGGATAACAATGCAAAATCTGAAATTCTTGATAAAGAGATAAGAAGTCGATCAGACCAACAACCAAAGAAAGTGAAACTTCAAAGGAAATCATTTGCTCCTAACGGCAGAAGTATTAATCAATTCTCTCCTCTGAACAATGATGTTGAATGTTTTATTTTCCATAACTTTGGACACTCGTAGCCAATTACAAAAGCAGATTCACAGGAAGATCATCATCTCCTAGGTACTCGGGTTTATTTAAGGGCTATTGTTTTGCTTGCAACATATTTGGTCACAAAGCTATTGATTGCAATAGGAGGAATATGAAACATAAATATTATGATTCCTCTGCTCCCTTTTCTGGTCATGCAAGATGTTATACTTGTAACAATTTTGGGCATGTACCAAAATAATGCAGGAACAAATCAATGGATTCACACTGACAACAAGTTGATTTCCTTCAAGGCAAGCAAACAGATAAGAATATTGTTACCAAAAGACCTGAGAAAGATGGATCCACTAGCACTACTCAACAAAAGGATGAAGAACAAGTTAAATGTGGCCTTGCTCTGTGTTCATTTGAAGATGAAAATGAATGGTACATAGACAGTGGATGCTCTCATAACATGTCTGGAGATAAGAACAAGTTTGAGTCTCTCAAGGAAAACAAAGATGGTAAAGTTATTCTTGGAAATTGTGCCCCAGCAAAAGTTTTAGGAAAAGGTAGAGCTAAACTTGCTATACAAAGGCAGTTGATGCACAATTAGTTCAAGGGATAAAGTCGAATATTCTAAGTGTATGTCAAATAGTTGATAAAGGACATATAATTGTGTTTACATCAACTAAATGCAAAGTCGTAGAAGAAGACACTGGAAAGGTTATAGCAAGAGGATTCAGAAATGCAGAGAAATTATGTGCTAGTAAAGAAGAATTCAGACAGAAGGAAGAGATATAGTTTCTCTTCTTCAAATTTAGAGTAAAGGGAAGATTTTCTAGACTGCAATCCATTGCTCTTAAAAAGCATTATTCTGAGAGAGATTGCAAAAGTAAATGAGAGGTATATAGCCTCATAGAGAACAGGTGATGATTATCAAGTCCACAAGACCAGTGGTATATGATCTCAGGGGGAGCTATGTATATCGATCTTGATGAATCCCTATGTTATTTTGATAATCTTTTGGTTATGTTTATATTACTGACACTGTATCTGATGAAGTCACATTGAATAGGAACATACATGTCATGTTCAAGGGGAGTTGTGACTATGAAAAAACAACATTTTACATTTTGTATATGTTTCTCGTGAAGGGAAATCGCGTGTATATGCGGCTTTTTATCTAGACAGACACGTATTCGTCTCTATGATGAAAAAGAAGTGGCACATATTCAGGGGGAGCCTCTCATATGCTTCCATTAGCTCATTATTGGCATTCTGGTTATGATGTTGATTTATTGCACATTGTTAATAATGCCCATTTGTTGCTTAGGAATGATGTTGGTTCATGATGAGTTTATGAGTTGTTGCAAAGTCTTATATCGTTGATGTTGAAATGGTTCTAGATTCATTTGTTGATTGATGAAATGGATATGATCATAATTGATGGTGTAGAGTTGACATAGTTTCAGGGGGAGCATCTTCTATGCTTCCAATGGTTCATTGTTGGCATTATGGCATTGAGTGGGCCTAATGGTTAAGAGCATGTGTTTCCTCCTAAGAGGTCACAGGTTCAGAACCAGAGAGGGATAGAGTATGTATGCCTTCGTAGGCTTAGCAGTGAAATCGTTGTGCGGAGGTGGGTCCCTTGTCCCATAAACAAGGGGGTCTCATACACCAATTTGCTGTCTGGCTTGGCTGTGACCTTAAAAATAGATATTAGTATTATTATTATTATTATTATTAGGCACTACTTATTTGACACTGGGATATGATGATGAGTTCATGATTTACTCATTGTTCATTGGCATCTTTCATTGATGAGAAGACATATATTTTGTTTTCATTATGTTATAAGTTATCATGGATCGCATGTGGTATCTGTTGAAGTTGTCAATGGTGCACTTGATAAGGAAAACACGTATGTTATGATCTCTAAATATATTTATTGATGATTAGTTCAATTCTACTTAATGGCTTATGATGTTGGAGGTACTCTTTGTTTGCTCACATGTTGTTGATGCATGTATATGCTACCTATGGTGTTGTGGTTCAAAAGATTGATGCTTGTGGATGGTGGATCTTCCTATATGTGGAGAGAGAATGTTGACCTTGACGACATGAGGTCAAGGAGATGTTTATTGACAGAGCTTTATTTCACAATCTTATGCTTCTGATATAGTTTCCTGGTGATGTTTAGAAACATTGCACATTCGGTCATGTGTTAATGATATTGAAGAGATTGATGCTCTATTGTCTTATCTGCTTATTGCTTCTCAATGATGAGGAGGTTCATGATGCTATTATGTTGTTGTTATCAGATGATTATGTTGCATATTCTTATATGACACATGGTGGTTGCTGCTAATTATCAGGGTTTAAATCCTTGATTATGATTATGCATGTCATGTATGTGATCCCATTATTTTGGGTAATTGATGTAAAGTTGGGTCTAATATGTAAACCCATTATGTTGAGTGATAGATTTACTCATGGGAGCATAGAGTCATTAGTGATAGGAAAGGTCATATTTGTTTGAGTCATTTGAATATCTTTATAAGGTCCACCATATGCTCAGGGGGAGCATGGTCAATATGCAAATTGCATATTTCATATCAGCAGATTAGACTTCCAGTATTGGGCACCACAAGGGAAGTATTTCATTCATGTTGGTTCAGCACTTTGCCTTTTATGTCAAAGGGGGGGATAAGACTTGGTGTTTGGATAGGTGTTTGTAGAGCTGTTTGGAGAGAAGACTTGGTGTTTGCAGGTGTGTTTACAGGTGTTTGCAGGGGGTGTCCAAACACCAAAGTGGTTGTCGTCAAGTCCAAAGGAGGAGATTGTTGGAATTATGGCTAATGTGTTATCCTTGATGGCAACCTGCTTGACAAAGATGGCAATATGATGGTCATGGAACTAATACAGCTATAAGGAATATTTGGTACAGATGTTACAATGGATATGGACAGAGAAATGACAGATCAGTTACAGATGGATGACAAAAGTGAAGTTTGAGAAAGTATACGCGGTTCTTGTGAAGAAGGGTTGTGTACATACGCAAGTTTTGCAAGTAAAATTCACCTACAGCATTTGAACCATGGAAATATGGATACCAGGGGTCATTACCATGGTATTAGCCCATAGTAATTGGGGGGACAACATTTATTTGATCCCGTCAACAAATACTAACGACATTACCAAAGGATTTACCTGAGGTATTAGTTAAGGCAAAGGCTATATAAAAATATGGAGATCAAGATGTTATGTGTGGAATTAAATGGCTTATTCGTATGTGATTTAATCTGGAACAGGCGTGCACCAGGGAGCATGGAGATGGCTTATATCTGATAGATCTGAAATGAATACACATTGCTTGATCTATTTATGTTGTAGCTAACAATGATAGATCTATGATGATGGTATGATCTGCATATAATGATGTGTGACTGTAACATTATGTGTGTCGAGATTTGGGTTTGACAGTTGCTGTGATATGCAGCGAAGGTATGATTCATTAGTTTAATATTTGTACTTTGGTTTGCTTTTGGTTAGTCGTGTACATACGCATATGTGGTTCAATATTGACGTGTATAAATCCTGTGATAATTTATTGAGTGTGTTGAAATATATACGTGGGTGTTGTGCATGGTAATTGTGTACATATATTGATCTATCTTATGGAAGTCGTGTATATGTACTAGGGTTTGAATTTTTGCTTGATGTTGGCAGTTGATGATGTATTTTCTATTTGCTACTCTTTGTCAATGATGTCTTGATCATGTCGATCTCTATCTGGCAGTGTTGATTGGCTTGACTTAGTTGTGGATTGAAATATTGATCAGTTTAAATGTTGTAGAAGTGTGATTGGGTATGGTTCAATGATCTATGAATGGTTTGTACTTGATTTAGTGGTTGGTTCGATGGTATAGTGATTCAATGATTCAATGTTCGGTAATCTAAGATATGTATGCAAGTGTTATACAAAGAAAGCGCATTTATACAAGGGTATGCTTAAGAACAGTAGTGTATACATTCTGAAGTAAACCTGATCAGGGTTTGCAGTGACATCACTTTGTTTTAGTGGTATATTTATGAGTGATTATGAATTAGTGTGATCTGGTTATGGTGATATAGTATTCTCGGCATTCTATGATTCAATATGGTATCTTGGCTTGTTCAGTGATTGGATGATTTGATTTGGTATTTGGTTTCAGAGTGGTTAATTGGTATTGAGCTTATTGTTCGTGTGGCTCTAGTTTGAAAATATGATGAAAGGTGGCCTATAGGTTGTTTGATGAATGATAAGTGGATTAAGTTTGAAATATTATGAAATGTGGTCTACAAGGTGTTGAGGGTTGGAGCCTTCAGTAAGGAAGTCAGAGCTTCATTGTAGTGGTAGTTGGTAAACTTGTTCAAGGGGTAGGTGCTCCCTTCTCGTAGGAACCAGTAAACAATATCATGGGGTTGTAGCTCCATTCCAGTGGATGCTTAAGAATGAGTGGAGGTTGTAGCCTCATGTAGGTGGGTGCATGTGTGTTGGTAAGAATATGCATCAGTACATAATGTATTCAAGTTTTCTTTATAATCAAAGAATAAGACAGAGACAGTGGCAGCGGTGATTTTATCCCACATTGGGTTTCCACCTAAAATCTTGGTGTTCCATGTGTGTTTCTTATATGTTGTGATTTATCTATTATTTACTGCATATTGGATGGTTAATGAATCAATAATGCAATGGTTAAAGTTAACTCGCTAATGGAATTGATGATAAATTAAGTAAATTGGGTATACGTCGTTTTCCTTCATTAAATACGCGTACACATGTTGGTTGCATAAAGATTAGTAGCATACATAATTCAGGTTATGAAATGAAAAGTTAAAGTGAATTAAAAATACTAATTCAACCCTTCCCCCTCTCCCCCCGCCCCCCTTCTCAGTGTTTTTCCTAGCATATAACTTATTCCATGCCCTACATGCATCTCTTCAAAGATCAAAAGTTATAATCTATTAGGTCCCTACAATACTAAGTGTAGCCCCCATATTATTATTGTTGTGCCTCGTGTAGCCCCCATATTGTTATTGTTATGCCTCATAGAAGCCCATTATTATTATTGTTGTGCCCTTACATTATTATTGTTATGTAAGCCCTGATTATATTATGACCCTTTAGACTCCCATATATACCAAGGAGGTCTTGTCATTTGTATCATCCAAGAATTGTTCATTTATGCAATGTAAAAGGAGGTTTCCCCCTTGAAGAGGCTTATTCTCAAGTCGTTGATCTATCCTTTCTTTTGTTTTTTGATCTCGTTACATAACATTCGGTATCAAAGCTTTGGATCCTTTGGTTTCATTGCTTCAAACAAGTCATCTTGGAATTTTTGTTATAATTTTTTTTAGTGAGGCTTCAGAAGTATAAATTTTGACCACGTGGAGCTCAAATATTGAAGAACATCATTGTTGAAAGTGTTGGTCCTACTAACATTCAAAGGGGTCTCCCTGATATGTGGTCCCAATTAAACCTCACACTGTTTGGGATAGGATCCTCATCCGGAATACAACATGGTTACCATTTTCTTAAAGGTTTTCCTTGGTTCGAACTGTCGGCGAGAGAGAGGAATGCATATGTGCCTTCGAAAAGCGAGTGTGCCTAGTGACTGTTCGATTGTAGGTGTGTCAAGGTTCTTCTATTGTATAGGGAAAAGGAAAGTGAGCCTCTAAGAGAGAGGTAGTAGTACCACTCTAGTAGAGACACACACAAACATGAGAGATTTGTCTAACATTTAGTGGAGTAGTCCTCAAATATGCGATGGTCATTGCAACCATTACAACACATTCTCAATATGATAAGCACTAAAATAACTGAAATAGTTCAACTACTTTAGTACAGGTGAAAACAAACATGAATTAAACATTCACATAACAGTCTTACAAATTCATAATCCATGCGTGAAGAACGTGTTGGCCATCAAGCTTCATATATTAAGTAAAAGTCTCTGGACACATGTATATAACGAACACCGCTAGCTCCAATAGTGGAGCATTGGAGCCACTACTTTCTCCCCAAAAGAACTAGCTTGTCTCTTTGATGCCTTATGGTAGGAGCTAAGGTGAAAATTCCTTTGCTTGTACAATGCGGGTGTATATATAACCCATGGGGTGATCATTCACCTCCCTTGTGACTCTTTGTCTACCCTCGTGATTGTTTGACTTCCCTATGACTTTTCAACTTTTACATGACTCTTCATATTTTGTACATGTCCTTTGGACTTCCACTTTACAATACATTTCCGAATAAGAATTTACATAATCCACACAATGATGTGGTATATGATGATTCATGACATGAAACTAATGACATGGACTTCATGATGACATGGAAATTTCAAGCCATTTTTGCTGCTTCTTGTTGTATCTATTCTTGAGAATGATCCCTTTTCAACCTCCATATGGCTTAGAGATGAGGAGTCTTCAATGTTATCACGTCTTGAGCTACGATTGCAAAATGATGTCCCTTTTCTTTCTTCGGACTGATCAACTTGCATGTTCAACTACAAAGGTATCTTCTAGCATTTTCTCCTTCTCCATTTCCTTCTTCATCATCCTGTTATAGTATGATAGAGTACCTGCATCTGCAATTCACTCATGACAAAATGACATTAGTTTGATAAACCCCTAGCCTAAGATGTTGCATGATGATCCACTAACTAAGACGAAATCTGGTGGCAGGCTTAGGGAGAGGCTTAGCGACTACGTATATGCGCAACTCTGGCAGTCAAGGGTTAGGTCTGAACCTTGAGCTAGACTAGGCTTGAATATTGCGCAGTTGGGGAGCTCAAGGAGCCAAGATGAGGGCTTGATGACTGAAGTTGCCCACTGCGCAGTGCTGGAAGGACAAGGAGGCCAGGTGATTGCACAATTGTGCAGTTCAAGAGCTTAAGGGTTGGCCTTGAGGATTGATATTGTGCAATGTGCAATTCAAGCCTAGCAGAGGGAAGGATTGCGCATTTTTGGAGTTCAGGGGCCAGGTTTGAGCATTGAGACTACGCAATGTGCAGTTTTGGGAGGAAGGAACTATGAATTGCGCAATGCCAAGAGGCAAGGTTGTTGCTTGAGGGTTGAGACTACACAATGTGTAGCCTAGGAAGGCCACGTGAGTTTAGGTTGCCCGGTTGGGAAGTTTTCTAGATTTGACTAAGTGTGGGATCCATGAAGCTAATGTGAACAACAACAAGACTTGATTGTGATCACACACTTCAAACACTTGGCGACACAACATAGATCACCCAGAACACATGAACAACATACCTCCCTTAGTGCGACAACTTCGCTAAGTGCGACATCAAAAAGACACTTTGCGACGATCATGACAACACTTGTGCTACAGTTCTTAAAACTTTGAAAATGTGTGTGACACGTGTTTATGGTAAGACCAACTCATTTACGCAAAGATTGCCCCTTGAAACCACCAAAACTAACTTTTGTACAGCGTACAACACTTGACATGCGAAACGACAACACTTTGATTTTCTTGCAAATGGGACCAAAACACTTAGAGAAAACACATGCAATAAGTCTTGATGTTTGTGAAGACATATGCAAGGTCATAGTAGCCTCTGAAATTTGGGTGTAGGCCAAAATTTTGGAGGGTGTTGTAGCAACGACCACACTTGGCAACACACTGGTAGAATTATAGCTTCTCTGTCTAGGTTGATTATTTTGTGTAGAGTCTAGTTCTTCGAGGAGTATTGATTCATCATGCAGATCACTTTGGTTTCCCCATTTACCCCGTGAATAAACATAGTCCCCTCTATCCCTTCTTAGTTGAACACAAACATAAGATCAACAATATCACAATGTTTCGAATCAGGAAAGGGTAGTATAGTTCATGAGCTTTAGATTTTCGGAGCATAGTTTTTCGTCTTTGGTGTTTCTACGCTACCAGCAAGCTTGGACAATACCCCAACAGAGTCACTATTTGAACACAAACAATGCTCCACTTCCAAAAAGCATGGACAGTACCCTGGCGAAGTTGTTTGCTTCACCTCTCTGCGCAAGAAGCCTTTCCCTTCTTTCACCTTTATTTATATATTTATATAGGGTTTTGCATAGGCACTTATTCATTTCGTGGGTGGAAGAGGTATCCCAATTTATTGAGAAAAGGAGGGGTTGTTCCTTCAAAGAAGCATATAAAGACCTCTGATTTAGGTTTGCTCGTTTATATTTTTTCCCTTTTTCCTCTTCTACTTGATTGGATAAGCGTGAAAACACTGAAACATAAAGAACCGAGTATGGGCGTAAGGTTTCCAAAATAGACACAAGGATCATGGTTCAACACAAAACTCTCCTTACGAAAGGATCGTATTTTCCGTCAAAACATCATTGACCAAAAGATGTAACCAAAATAAATAAGGAGGACCTAAGGCTAGCAGTGTCACAAGACTCTTTTCAACTTAGCCACATACAAATAAGCCAGAAAACATGTTCATACATGACGCTTATTTACATGGATGAAAAACAAAATGCAAGACCAAACAAAGAAACAAAGAAACAAGAAAACAAATTATGTACATAGGGTAGGGCACAACCCTAGACCATCATTAAAAATATTGTTTTAAATCTCGGCCATTAACGGGAAGAGAGTCAATCTTCCCATTTAAAGATTGAAGACGATATGTGTGTTGGCCAAGCTTTTCATGCACTGTGAACGATTTGATCCACAAGGATTGGAACTTAGTATGTTTGCCTTTGTCTTCGTCGGATTTGTCCCACTTCAAGTCTAGGTCAAACACACTGAATTCATTTTTTCTCACATACTTCTTGTCAAACCACCTCTTGATACAACTCTGATGAAGAGAAAATTTCTCTTTGGCTTTCTGTCTTTCTTGTTGTAGCTTGCGGAGGGTGTTTATCCTACTCTGAACCAATAAGCATGGCTTGCCCTGGGATTCTTGTGAAAGTTGAAGTGTAGGCAAATAGATGTTTGAGTGTAGGATGGTTTCTTTTCCATACACCAGGAAGTAAGGAGACATATTCAGAGAAGGTTTTGGCATGGCTCGGTCAGCCCATAGGGCATTCACCAAAGCAGAGTGTTAGTTCCTCTGTTCAGAGAAAACGGTCTTCTTAATGATGTGGATTAAGTTCTTATTGGTATACACAGCGAAACAATTTCCCTGCGGAGAGTAACTAGCAGAATGTTTCAATACAATACCATTTTCCAATGCAAAATCATATAATATGGTCTGGATCTTTTTACTTCATGGATGCATTCAAAAGCGCATATAAAAGGGTGTGTAACCATAAAATGCATACATATATATAAACGAAAATGGAAGGCAATCATGAGAAACAAAGCACAACAAGTTGATAACGGAGTTCACCCAATGTGGGCTATGTGTCTAGGCTTTGCTCAAAGTGGGGAGGTAGCTTTCATTAATCTTCAACAAAAAATCAATTTATATGCATGTACAAAAGGCACCTTATACCTCCATTTCAGGGGATGGTCTGAAAATGCACGTATTTGTTGAAGCAATGGACTACATAGTTGAGTTCCTGGCACGAAATCGTGTCAAATGACTATAAACTCAACCCCTTTCTGACACTACCAAATTTGGACCCTCGAGAATCTCAAAGATTCCCTCTTACTAGTTCACTGGAGTTTTGTTGCTCAGATGACAATTCTAACTTCACCACTACGTTCCTTGCAAAAACCAAGTAATTTGAGTATAAAGTCGGCCTGGTTTTGACACTGTCAAAATTCGGTCCTTAGGGAATCTTTTATATTCTTCATGATTCCAACAAAGATTCCCCTCTACAAGTTGACTAAAGATCTACTGCTTAGATCTGAAAACCAATCACACCATCAAACTCCTGGAAAAATTTTGGTTCTTTTGAGTATAAAGGTGCCATGATTATGTCACGGTGAAAATTTGGCCCCAACTGAATCTTTTAAATTCCTCATGATTCCACAAAGATTCCCCTCTGCAAGTTGAGTGAAAATTTGTTACTCATGTGGGGAAACTACTTAGACCTGTAGGTTTTAACCCCGTACAGAAATTACCTGCATACGAATTCTAAATCACAGGAAAAAATAAAAATGCGAGAGCACAACACATAAAACACATATACACAGAGATTTCCCACTAGATCTCAAAACCGAGACTACCAGCTTGATTTTTCATTATATTCCTTTCAATGTTACAATACATATTTATACATGCCGAAGCATCCA
>APFE030989874.1:66724-94902 GCA_000404065.3 Pinus taeda
CCCCCCCCCCCCCCCCCCCCCTTCTAACCCCCCGGTTCACTACGTAGGTTAGTCGTGGAAAGAATATAACACAACCCAACAAGACCATGAGATTCCTTGCGGAAAACTGAGTAATTTGAGTATAAACTTGATATACTTCTACCTTTATAAAAAATCGACCTCCAAGGGAATCTAAAGATTCCTCCCCTGCATCGGAGAATATTCTTCTCAAAATCTGTGCCAGGCATAGTTCCATTGCCTCAACCCCTCTGCGCACTCCTTTTCCCCCTCGATCGATTGAAATGAATTGGGCTTTATAAAAAAAGTTCGAGTGAATATTACAAGGGCACTCGTCTAGTACACTAGTTGGCAGGTTTATTTAAAGTAAATGGTTGGGTGGTGGGGGGTGGGCTGGGTTTAAAACCTGCAGCCCACTTTTGATTGTCATTGGATTTATTATGGTAACCGGTTGGCATTCAGGGGTGTGCAAAGTTTCCTTTGGGCGGGTCAGCCGACAGGTCGAGTGGGTTTGAATCGCGCCAACCCCATTATATTTATATGTATGGTGGCTTTTGGGGGTGGCAGGTCTGCTAATGGTGGCCTGTTCGAATATTTTTAACATATATTTTGTATTATATGTGGTGATTGGGGTGGCGGGGGTGGTGTCCCGTCACCCCTTATTTTAATATTTTTTTGTTTTATAAAACAAATTGTTCAAAAAAATCGACTGGATGTTGGGGTTTACTACACAAATTAAAGAGGAGACAAATTAGCTCATTCCAGCTACTAGAATCCATCGTCAGTAAGTGTTAAATTGTTGCCTCATTAGTGGCCACCAAGTTTAGCGGCTTCCACCAAATTTAGTCGAACCTCCAATTTTAGCGAACCTCCAAATTTAGTTGGCACTCCTCCCAAATTTAGCCAAGGGACCTAGTTGACCAAAACTTTGACTAGACATAACTTTCACATAGAACGTCAAACTGAAGTGTCGTTTGCATCATTGGAAAGCTTGCAACAAGCTCTTTGATCTTAACCTATTTTCATTGCAATATATCAACTTTAATTTTTGAGCTTTTCCAGAGCCCTGTTATATCTTTGAGTGTCTCTGGAACCACTTGGATCATTCCTTCCCATTGAGGAGATTTTGCTCCTCCAAAAGCATGAACATATTATGCAATCTACATGTGTCTTTCTCAAGCCACACTTTCAACATCTACATTCCATCCAAACTTGTGGTACATTCTTTCCAAATTTCATACAAGACCACACATGACTCAAACAACCCCATACTTGCCGAGAGTTTATAACACACTCTCTTTGGTCAAGTTTATATCATAATAGAAACCAATACCCTAGCTATCAACAAAAAGGCCAAAAACATCATCATTTCTTTAATAAGAGATGGAAAATACATCATCACTTTTACAATTGTATCGTAACACATGATTTACAAATTGTGGTCATGACAAGCTACTATATCTAGTAAAACCATATCTTACTCATCAAAGTGAATGAGTGATTTTCCTGTGGCAGATTCGCTTGTTGAACATCTTTTCCAACTAGTTCCTTCATAGGTGCTTTTTGGACATGGGGTATCTGACATGTGGCTCTCTGGTATCCATCCTCATTGCAGTGACCATAATGATTCTTTCTCCTCCAAACTTTTTGGATCATCTTGGAACGCTTACTCCTGATGCACCTTTGATAAGTGCCTATGGAATCCTCACTATCACTGAAATGTGATGTGGTGCTCCCATCATCCGTCACTGATTGTCTTGGAGCATTCTCCAATCTCTTTTCTAACATACCCAAGTCCTACATAACAAGGCAATTCCTCTACTTTGATGGGAACCACAATGCCTTTGCCATTAATGTCAAGGCCCTTTCCTTGATACCCCATTTTATACAACAATGTTGATCCAATTCCTATAGTATGTTTCTCAAAAGTAGCAAAATCATCATCATAAAAAGAACTTGGAATTAAAGAATCACTTTTTACCTGAGGCTTATTATTCTGCAACTTTTCCAAGGCCTCCTCCTTGGCTTGTAACCTTTGTTTCTCCTCCTCTGCTTTTTTTAGGAGCCTCCTTAGTTTCGTATTCTCCGCCTGAATGCTTTGGTTTATCTCTTCAAGTTCTTGGAGCCATGCAGCATTTGGTGTCCTCCTCATTTTTGGCATAACATCTGCTGAAATTTTTGTCTCATCGCCCGAATTAGAACCCAAGTCGATAGGTCCATCTTCTACAATCCTAAGAGTTGTAATCTTCATTTCATCACCTAAGTTTGATCCCAAGTCAATTTGTCCAACACCTACAAATCCTATAGTTGTGATCTTCTCATCATCCTCTAATTCATATTCTTGGTCTTGTTGCACAGTTGCAACTGTCTTCCACTTCTCTTTTCTGTTGTTCCTCTTTGGCCTCAATTTTGGATGCCATTTCCAGCAATCCTCCTCATCATGCCCTTCTTTCTCACAATGAGTGCAAGAGGTCTTTGCTTCCTTTCTCTTGGCTATTGTTGTCCTCTTTGGGTGGTATTCTTACTCATGCTTCCCCCTGCTTTCAATACGTGCAGCCTTCACACTGGCTTCATCAAGAGTTTTAGGTTCAAATAATAACAATGAATGATGCAAATAATTATGCAAAGAGACAATATATTTCATCAATGTCTCAAAAGTGTCTAGTGGAACATTCAATGCTAATGTTTGTTTCCTAAACTCCTCTGTAAAATTCTGAATTGTTTTACCTTTACTTTGTTTCAGATGTTTCCATTCCATCATGGCCTTATGTTTGTAACTCAATGGGTAAAACTGACCTCTTAAAGCATAAATGAACTTAGACCAAGATGAAAGAAGTTTACAACTACTCATATTTTTGCAGTTTGCCTTCCCACCAAATAATAGCAATGCCACTCAATCGAAGGGATGCTAGTTGTATCTTGGCTTCATCCTCTTTGATTCGTTGTATGCGACAATACACTTCAACCTGTTTGATCCAGTTATCTAGCTTTTTTGCATTAGATTCTCCACTAAACATGGGCAAATCAAACTTGACATCCAACTTTAAAAATGGCATTTTAGATGCATTCCTATGATGCCTATTAGAATGATGAAAAGAAGAAGAAGAACTTTCACTAGAGGATGGAGAGGGAGGGGATCTTCTCCTCCACCTTCATGATTTACCAAGGCATGATCATCTGGATTTTTCTTCTCTTGCTTCATTATCTTCTCATATTCCTGCAAACAATTTGTCCACTTTCTTTGTCTTGGCATAGAAGGCCTTGCAATAATTTCGCTCTTCCTCCAACCAAGCATCTTCATCTGTCATTTTCCTTCTTCATGTTACACGCCTTGCTTCTAGATCAAAAGACTTAATTTTTCCTTCACATCTTTGGATCTCTCCCCTAGTTATCATACACTTGCAATTCACATCAATAGAAGATCCTCTCTGATACCAAACTTGATCCAGGTCTTTTTACTTCATGGATGCATTCAAAATCACATATAAAAGAGCATGTGACTAGAAAATGCATATGTATATATAAACAGAAGTGAAAGGAAATCGTGAGAAACAAAGCACAATGGGTTGATAACGGGGTTCACCTAGTGTGGGCTATGTCTCCAGGTTCTGCTCAAAGTGGGGAGGTCTCTTTCATTAAACTTCAGCAAAAAACCAATTTACATGCATGTACAAAAGGCGCATTATACCTCTGTTTCAGGGGATGGCCTGAAAATGCATGCGTATGCTGAAGACATGGACTGCATCTTTGAATTATTGCTGTGAAATCATGTCAAATGATTGTAAACGCGACCCCTCTCTGAGATCTAGACCCTCATGAATCTCAAAGATTTCCTCTCACTTGTTGACTGGAGTTTTGTTGCTCAAATGATGAATATGACTTCACCACTATGATCCTTGCAAATAACCAAGTAGTTTGAGTATAAAGTCGGTCTAGTTCTGAAACCGTCGAAATTCAGCCCTTTGGGAATCTTTTAGGTCCTCGCGATTCCACAAAGATTCCCCTTTGCAAGTCGACTAAAGATTTGTTTCTTAGATCCGAAAATTGATCACACCATTAAACTCTTGGTGAAATTCTGGTTCTTTTGAGTATAAGTTTGGCATGATTTTGTCACTGTGAAAATTTGGCCCCAAGGGAATCTTTTAGATTCCACAAAGATTCCCCTCTGCAAGTTGAGTGAATATTTGTCTCTCAGATGGGGATGTTGATTACACCATCAGATTCCTTGTAGAAAATTGAGTAATTTGAATATAAACTTGATATACTTTTGCCTCTATAAAAAATCAACCTCTAAGGGAATCTAAATATTCCTCCCCTACATCAGAGAATATTCTTCTCGAAATCTATGCCAAGCATGGTTCCATTGCCTCGGTCCCCGTGCATGGTCCTTTGTCGCCCCCCCAGGCCCTCAGTCGATTGAAATGGACTGGGTTTTATAATAAAAAATCGAGTGGATATTACAAGGCCGCTCGTCTGGCACACTAGTGGGTGAGTTTATTTAAAGTAATTGGTTGGGTGCATACTGGGTTCAAAACCTGTTGCCCCATTTTGATTGCCATTGGATTTATTACGGTAAACGGTTGGCATTCAGGGGTGTGTGGGGCCTCCCGTGGGCAAGCCGAGTAGGTTCGAATATTGTTGGCCTTGTTATATTTATACGTATGGTGGCTTTTGGGGGTGGCAGGTACACCAATGGCGACCCGCCCCAATATTTTTAACATGTATTTTGTATTATATGTGGTCAGTGGGGTGGCGGGGGTGGTGGCCCGCCACCCACTTTTTAAAATAATTTTTTTTCACTTTTTTTTTTTAATAATTTTTTTTGTTTTATAACACAAATTGTTCAAAAAAATTCGACCGGATTTTGGGGTTTACAAGACAAATTAAAGAGGCGACATATTTGCTCATTCCGGCCGTCGAAATTTGTCGCCAGTAAGTGCCAAATTTTTGCCTCGTTAGTGGCCGCCAAATTTAGTCAGACCTCCAATTTTAGTGAACCTCCAAATTTAGTTGTTGGTCCTGCCAAATTTAGCCAAGGGGCCTAGTTGACCAAAACTTTGACTGGCCATAACTTTCCATAGACGTCGAATTGAGGTGTTGTTTGTGCCGTTAGAAAGCTTGTGACAAGCTCTTCAATCTGAACCTAGTTCCACAGCAATCCAGCGACTTTGATTTTTGAGTTTTTCCTGAGCCCTCTTGGATCTTTGAGCGTCTCTAGAGCCACCTAGATCATAATCTTAACAATGAAAAGTACGTTGCATTGTCAAAAACAAGTGAAGTTAGAATGCCAAACCTAGAAACAATATTTTATTTGAGGAAGTTGATGACTTCCTAATCATTCAATTGCTTGAGTGGAACCGCTTTTTCCACCGTGTGAAGTAATTTGTGGTAGTGAGAATATAGCGGTGTTGCTTTGATGAGTGCGAAAAAATATCATCGATGACATCTAGACCCCATTGTTGAAATGATTCTTCCACAACGATAGGCTGCAACAAATCAATTGACTTCTTTCCTCAGTCAACACACTTCTAAGAGACTAGGCACTTGCGAGAATATAAGTGATCATCTTTGAATAATGCGGGCCAATTAAAATGGGTCCGCATGACTTTGTGCATTGTAGTGTCACCTGCAAAGTGTCCTCCGGCTAGTCCATCATGGAGATCACGCAACACTTTCTCTAAAGCATGTGCTTCCACGCATTTGAGCAATACTTCGTTATGGTGTTTTCTGAAAAGCACCCCATGCACCAATTGGTAAGATAATGTTTTCAATGTTACTACCCTCTTTTGTCGTGCAGATATGTGAGAGGGAAAAGTTCAATGCTCAAGATACTAGCATACATTTGTGTACTAAGAGTCTGAGGTAGTAGTGGAGGTAACTCACTCAACATTATACATCTCAATGTCCTGCTCGCACCTGGATGGATCATCTTCTTTTGTGTTCACCTCTTTTGTTATTAATTGCTATAGACCATAGCCCTTAATAGTGTGAACTAGTTTGAATTCTATATCATACTCTTGTAAACCAGTCATCCAGTTCACTCTTCTCTCACCCAACTCTTGTTAGAAAAACAGTGGTCTGATTGTTGGGTGTGGAACAAAGATAATACAATGATTTTTCAAAAGATAGGGTCGGAAGTACTTCATCACCTTATAGATTGCATACACATGTTTATTGATGGTAGGATGATTAAATTCAAGTCCTTATAGGCTAGCACTCATAAAAGATATTGGTCTCTCATTGTTCTAATCGTCCTTTTTTGTAAGCACGACAATAAGAGATGTATCAGAAGCAAAGGTGTAAAGTAGAAAATCCTTGTTGAAATATGGGTTGTACAAGGATGGTTCTTCTGTGATGTCTTGCTTAATACGGAAAATGCATCCTTTTCCCTTTTGCCCCACTTGTAAATTGCATCCTTCCTCACCATCTCCTACGTAGGTTTCACAATTTGAGCATAATCAAAGATGAACTTGCGGAGAAAGTTTATCTTCCCCAGGAAGGACTGCATGACTTTCTTGTTCGTTGGGAAGGGAATATGCATCATATCCCTAACCCTTTCTGGGTCTACTTTGTTGAAAATAGCAACAAGAAATGCTAAAAATAGAAATTCTATAAATAGCATTGCTATAGATAGCATTTCAGGTACCAGTGTTGAACATAGCAACAAGGAATGCAAAAAATAAAAATGTTAAAAATAACATTGCTATATATAGAATTTCATAATATATTCCAATTTTAATTTGTCCTTGAATTAAAATTGAGAATTAAAATTTAAATTTAGTCTCACTAGTTGTTTGAAAAATAATTAATTAATTCATCTTGAGTTAATTAGTTGGTGAAAATCAAACATGAAGTCATTGTGAAGACATGCAACAATTATCCCTTTGATTGAGGAAGTTATCCCTTAATGAAGGAGATAAGGATGAGTTGTATTTGAGTTGTAATTAGTTAGCTCAGTTAACTGAGTTATGTCCAGTTAAATTACTTCCAAATAGTTTGCAGAACTAATTGTGAGTTCAGTCAGTTAATGCATGCATGCATGCAACTAGTGCTCTCTAGATAATTAAATATTCTCTCATAAATAACTCATGCATGTCAGTTCAGTCAGAGACCCAGTTGAGATTAAAGGAAGGGACAATGCACTATTAGTTGCTAGGATTTTCGTATAAGAAAATCTCTTGCGTGCAGAAGGAATTCACTCCTTCAGGATTGCACAGTTATTTCAAAGGTCAGAGCAGTGTGTGAGGTGAGAAACACATAGGTGGCAACTGGAGGACCCAGGAGAAACTGCATAAGGAAATAGGAGGCTTGGAGGGCAAAGGAGAAGCTTTGCGAGAATCCTTGTCTATCTATGAGAAGCAGTGAGGGATTGCACTGAGAGCTGGATAGCTTGAGAGCTAAAGCGTTGTGTAATCCTGAGATATTTCCACTTGTATGATAATCTAGACAGTGGGGTTTTTAGCTGAGGCTTTCCTCGGGGTATTCTTCTGTGTTTCATGTGTGATTGAATCTTCTTCTCTGTTATATGTGTTTTGTTTGATCTTGCTCAAATCGATTAAGCTTCTGCAAGTTTGATTGTAGAAGTAGATTAAGTATTTTGTTTTAGTACATTGCATAATCGGTTTAATCTACAATGAGAATTTCTACATGGTATCAGAGCTAGCTGATCTATAGAGAAATTTCTACATGGTATCGTAGCAAAGGTGATCAAAGCGGAGAACAGTATACAAAGAAGGGAGAAGTTCAAAGTTTGAAGTTCTTGATTATAGGTACAGAATTGATTTCTTATCACGTCTCAAAGTTCACCAATGACGTTCAATGGCTTGAGACTCAAGTATGCCTTGGATGGCAGCTCAAATTACATAGCCAGGAAGGATCAAATGGAAGCGGTATTAGAGGACAACGGTTTGAAGGACTTCATTGATCAAGAAGTCCCCAAGCCAACAGCAGCTAATACCCAAGAATTGGCGGAATGGAAGAAATGTGTGGCGAGAGTGAGGAGGATTCTTCTGGAGGGAGTTTGAGACCATATTGTCTCAAGTCTCCATGGGAAGGAGACTTCATTTTCAATGTGGAAGAAATTGAAGGATCTATATCATAACCGCAACGACCAGAGGAAGCTGGCATTGAAGGACAAGCTTCAAAAAATCAAGTGTGAAAAGGGCAACACGATCTCTACATATTTGAACAAGCTCACCACCTGTAGAGATGAGCTTGGAAGTGTAGGAATCACAACAACCGATGATGACATGGTGAGTCTTCCTCTCCTCAGTCTTCCTAAAAGCTGGCATAGCGACCAAGACTCAGTGAATGGAAGAGAGAAAATGCCAGATTGGGAACGACTGTAGTTGGATCTGATACAGGAGGAGATCAAGAGGAGCACCAGAGATGGTTCTTCATCCAAGGAGGATGAAGAAAATCTAGCCTTATCCAGTAAAGCAAGGAAAGGGAAGGAGAAGGATTCTCATTCCAAATCAAGTTCTTCCCATGGTGGGAAGAAGATTGACAAATCTAAAGTGAGATGCTTTAATTGTCATGAGGTGGGCCATTATGCAACTAATTGTCCATTGAAGAAATCCAAGAAGGGATCCTCGGAAGGATCTAAAGGTGAGGCATTGGCCTCTCAGTTCGAATTGGATTTTACCCTCATTGCATGCATGGTTTCATCGATGATAGGTTGTGGTTGGTTTCTTGACAGTAGAGCCTCATTCCACATGACTGGCGATAAGAGTTTGTTCAGTACCTTGGAGGAGAAGGACCTCCAGATGCGCATAGAGATGGGTAATGATGAAAAGTATAGTGTTTCAGGAGTGGGCACAGATGCTTTTCAGAGGGAGCATGGAGCTCTCATTACCTTGACAGATGTGAAATATGTGCCAGGACTAAAGAAGAACTTGGTATCGATCGCGATGTTGGAGGACAAAGGCTATGATGTTGTCTTCAGTAAGGGAAAGGTTTTCCTTAGACACATTACCACAAGACAAGTGAAGCAGATCAGTTCACGAGTCAAGAACGTGTATGCTCTTGAGGTTCAAGATGCATGCAAGGCCTTGAGGAGCAAGGCAAATGTTGGAGTCTGGGTGGTTGAGAGGGAGAGTACATTACCTCTCAACTTGCAGCCTCAGAAGAAGTCTCAGACAATTGTGGAGGAGCCACAATTGGTGAAGCAATTTGAGGAGGTTGTGGAGCAGCCACAACTAGAGAAGTTGAGAGGAGGCATCCACTCATGCAGAGACCTCCAGTAGGGGAAAATTTCGAGCCAAGTGGGAAAAGCGATCACATGCAACCATACCTCCAGGTGTGAGGTGGGGCGATGTGAAGAGATAGTCTCAAGAAGGCTGAAATAGGGGCAGGATCTTTGAGGTACCCAGCCTCTTTTATTGTACCTTGCTACAGGAGCCCCAACGAGGAGTAGCAGGACTGGTTGAGTGGGTAGAGATAGATGTGGATGGAGAGGCAGAGGGAGCTTCAGCATCAAAGGGTGTTTCTAGCCCAACAGGGAGGTCAGTTGGGAGATCAATTACTTACTTCTCAGTAACTGAGTTGCAGTGCAGCATTAGGCAGCATGATGCAACATGATGAGAGGAGGTGCAGTGCGGATGCAGTGCTGGGAGATAGAGCTAGCAGCAGCACAGATGCAGCAGGAGGAATCAGTGGGATTGATGCAGTCAGAGGTCAAAGTGACAAAGGCTAGAGTAGTCAGATACTGAAGAGCACAGAGGTGCAAAGTTTTCAGTCGATAGAGGCAATAACAGTCAGAGACTTTGATGACAGATGCATCATACTGATTCAAGTGGTATGTTTTTTGTTTCTGGAGTTGCTCCAGTAACAACACTTGAGAGAAGTGTTGCATGCAGAACATTCCAAAGGTTCAAGATCGAGTTCAAGTTGAATTCCTTTCTTGTTGAGAGGGAGTGTTCAAAATAGCAACAAGAAATGCTATAAATAACATTGATGTAGATAGCATTTCAAGTACCAGTGTTGAAAATAGCAATAAGGAATGCTAAAAATAGCATTGCTATAGATAGCATTTCAGGATATATTCCAATTTTAATTTGTCCTTGAATTAAAATTGAGAATTGAAATTTGAATTTGGTCTCACCAGTTTGAAAAATAATTAATTAATTCATCTTGAGTTAATTAGTTGGTGAAAATCAAACATGAAGTCTTTGTGAAGACATGCAACAGTTATCCCTTTGATTGAGGAAGTTATCCCTTAATTAAGGAGATAAGGTTGAGTTGTATTTGAGTTGTAATTAGTTAGCTCAGTTCACTGAGTTATGTCCAGTTAAATTAGTTCCAAACAGCTGATTGTGAGTTCAGTCAGTTAATGCATGCATGCATGCAACTAGTGTTCTCCAGATAACTGAATATTATCTCATAAATAACTCGTGCATGTCAGTTCAGTCAGAGACCTAGTTGAGATTAAAGGAAGGGACAGTGTATTATCAGTTGCTAGGATTTTCGTATAAGAAAATCTCTTGCATGCAGAATGAATTCACTCCTTTAATATTGCGCAATTATTTCAGAGGTCAGAGCAGTGTGTGAGGTGAGAAACACACAGGTGGCAGCTAGAGGACCCAGGAGAAATTACGCAAGGAAATAGGAGGCTTGGAGGGCAGAGGAGAAGGTTTGTGAGAAGCCTTTTCTGTCTATGAGCAGCGGTGAGGGATTGTACTGAGAGCTAAAGCTTTGTGTAATCCTGAGATATTTCCACTTGTATGATAATACAAATAGCGAAATTTTTAGCTAAGGCTTTCCCCAGAGTATTCTTCTGTGTTTCATGTGTGATTGAATCTTCTTCTCTGTTATATGTGTTATGTTTGATCTTGCTCAAATCGATTAAGCTTCCGCAAGTTTGATTGTAGAAGTAGATTAAGTATTTTGCTTTAGTACATTGCATAATCAGTTTAATCTACAATGAGAATTTCTACATGGTATCAGAGCTAGCTGATCTATAGAGATTTTTCTACATACTTTAATCCCACTTTTCATTATGATATGGCCCAAGAGGTTTCCCTCGAACACTGCAAAAGTGCTCTTCTTGGGATTAAGAGATATCTCATATTTTCAACATCACTCAAAGATTTGCTTCAAGTGGCATAGGTGGTCACATTTCTTTTTTGAAAAAATTGTAACATCTTCAAGATATAACACCACGCTCTAACTGATCAATCCACAAAATGTGATGTCCATCGCACATTGAAAGGTTGCACTAACATTAACTAGCCCAAAGGGAATTCTCTTGAATGTGAATGTGCTCCACTTCGTTTGCAAAGTAGCTTTTAGTCTGTCAGGATCTGAGACCAAACCTGGTTGTAGCCAGAGTATCTGTCAAGTAAAGAAAACATTTCTGACCCAGATATTGTTTGTAATATCTCCTCCATTAACAACACAGGGTAATAGTCTTTGTCTGAGGCGCGGTTGAGATTTCAGAATTCCACGCACAAGCATGATTCCCCGAACTTCTTTCTTACTGAGACCAGATTAGACAACCATGTTGAATGTTGCACTTTGTAAATGATTCGAGCATCCAACAACTTCCTCAACTCCTTCTGAATCAGGGGCTTAAGCGTCAGATGCACCTTTCACAACTTTTGATGAAAAGGATACCATGTTGGATTATTCGCGTGTCATAATTTTTGAACTCATCATATGTCCACGTGAAAACATCTTGGTACTGCTTGAATAAGCGGATAAAGGCTTGTCACTCTTGAGGTGTGCATCAAGTATCAATATTAACAAACTTCGGATCTTTCTTTGTTCCAAGATTAATCTACTCATGCGACAATGTTGAGCTGTGGGTTTTGGCATTAACTAGTCCTCTAAAGAGATTATGCAAGTCATAAAACTTTTATATTGATACCACGCCCTTTGGCATGGGGTTCTCCTTACTTGTTGGAGCTGCATCTTGCAACACTTTATCGTGCTTGTTTTTGTGAATGGTTGCATTTTTTAATACATCAGCATTCGCCATGAAATGCAGTATCTATTGGTAATCATTAAAAATGCACAAATTATTGATATTATCAGGGATGGATGGCTTATAAATAATTTCAATAGAAAAATCATCCCTAAGCGATGACAACCTAGCAGCATCATTTGTTAATGCATCTCCAACTGCATTACACATTCTAGGAACATATACAATATTAAAATCTTGGAATTGAGAAATTAAACACCAGACCTCTTGTTAATAACTTTTCAAATTAGGTGGCACACAATATATAGTATTTTGTACCTGCCATACGATGATTTCAACATCACCTACTGCTTTAAGAACTCCAACTTTGAGGTCAATGGCCTTTTGTAAGCCTAGGATGAGTGCCTCATATTCTACAGTGTTGTTAGTGCACTCGAATTCCAAGCAGCTAGAGATCAGGTGTTTTCTCTATCGCTGGTCTATTAAAACACAACTAGCTCCAAAGCCCTCTAGTGTCTTAGAACCGTTCAAAAAACAAAGTCCAAACATCATATGTACAAGAACTATGCCCTACACTAGTACTACTACTATCTACTGTACAAACGTCATTTCCGTCAGTTGAACTAGGAAGGAGTTCTAACTGTGTGTATGGTGGGACTGTGGAAGATTGAGCAAGGTAGCACTATACGTCAGTCTCCAAGAAGCAATTTCCATAAATCATATTTGTGAAAGCAATCGGTTCGTTTTTCCCCTCTAAGGGTGTGACAATGTGCTTCAGTAAGGTTTTAAGTTTACTCGAATTTGGTTATTCCCATCATTATACGAAAGCCATAAATGTGACCAGTTGATAGAAAAATACCCCTATAATTTGTTGGACCAATCCCTACTAAGTAATACATTACAGGCTTCTGGGATGTCCACAATCACTATGTTTATGCACTAGTGAACTCGTTGATCAAATGATAGGCGAATAAGCACATTTCTGAGTTTACTAATAGCTCGGACAAGAGTCCTATCTAGCTAAATAATTTGTGCATATCTCTTATCCCATGTAGCATTAATTTTCTTACCTACGGAAAATGGCATTATGTTTATAGATGCACCAATATGAACTAAGCAATTGTGTACATTGTAATTAAAAAATTCCAATGCTAATAAAAACGGAGGGCAGAGTGTATTTGCTTCTAATGTTAATGCATTCAGAGCAAATTCCAAGGAACCAGAAGACTTACCATATCCCTTCTGTAAAGAAGCATTATCACCTGAGGAAGATTGATCAAGAGCTTGGACAAGCAATTCTAGTTGGCTTGCAATCCTTGTAAGCTTGAATATTGAAATATTAGCGCGATCTTTTTTTTATGTATTCAACTATATTATAATCAAGCACGACGGGCATCGCTGAAGTGTCTGGGGGAATGACTTTATCTGATACTTTCAAAATGGTGAGCTTGCTTTTATCTTTGGCAGAATTATTTTTCACTGTAGCAATATTTCTAGATTTATTGTAAGTGTTTTCAGCTCAGTTAATAAGCGGTGTGATCTTCCTTAACAAGTGTTCTTTCAATTTCAGCCTCATCAACTCTTGTTCAGAGATCGACCCTCGGCTTCTCAACTTATATCGACTATTCTGCTTTTGAGTCGAGTCCTCACTTAGTGTCAGTTCTTCAGCAATTTTCTTTTTAGTTGCGAATACACAATTGAAAGCCTTCACTGCGTGCCCAACACTCGTAGTTTCTTCAACCACAACAATTTCTTCCTTTTCTTCTGTTGGATCAGTCTACTCACTTGAAAGTACAGTGTCATGATATGCGTAGCCAGAACATTCATGTTGTGATTCCACTGGGGGTATGTCTTTTCTGAATGATATTCTTGATGAAAAGAATAATATTGGTCCATGCCCATGCTTTTGACATTCAACACGACGTTCGAGCTTTGTTCAGACTTAACTGGCTGGTTGTTGTTATTGTTGAAGTTGGTAGCCCTTCTCATGAAGTTGAACTTTGGGGGCTTGTTGTTGACAGTAGTCTTGCTCGACCTTTGTTTTAACTTTTCCATCTCATTGGCTTCTTTATCCTTTGCCTTACTTGAGGAGGCATGAGACCTTTTACCCGTGTCCTTTGAGTCTTTTGATAGTTCATCGTCAACAATGACTCCAATTGTGCGCAAGTCCTTTTCAAGCGCAATGGCTTCTTCATAATTCTCTGACATAGTTCCTTTCGTAGTTCCCTTAACAAACTGTGTGATGCTTGTTGGTAAGGTAGAAGTGTATTAGTCAATGGTGATGGAATCACGAGGTTTTGTATCCATAGTAAATTTGTTCAATATGTGATTGAACCTCGAATTAAAATCTTTAACTTTTTATTTATGCTCCATCTTTAGATTGCCCAACTCTTTTAATAACATGGCTGGGGTTTTGTCATCGACAAACTTTTCAAGGAACAACTTTTTAAACCCCTTCCAATTTTGGATTGGGTTTGGAGGAAGAATGTGGTATCATACAACTGCTTTATCATCTAAGGTACAAGGAAAATGTCTACATGCAACATCATCGTAACGTACCTCGAGCATTTGTGGTTGTAGGTAGAAGTCGTCCAAATAGTCTTCCGCTTTAACTGCTTTGTCAAGGTTGTATGTTGTTTGTGAGAGGAATCAAATCTCTTTTCACTTTCAAAGAGGTTTGCATCTCAAGGGATTTGATCCCTCTTGGCGCTTGATAGATCAGACCGGTCTAATGACAATGTGAACCCAATATAGGGGTAGATGTGTAGGTGTAAATGTTTAACATTTAACATTTATATGTCGACTCAATTAAAAAAATAAAACATTAAAAGTAATAATCAAAAACTTAAAAGTAAGAAATAAAAATTTAAAAGTAATATAAAGGCCAATGTGTGTAAACATTTCAATGTTGGTTCAAATAATAATAAAAAGTTTAAGTTAAAGTCAATTTGTTATATTTTGATTTTGTTATTAACTTGTGAATATGATTTGTTACAATACCAAGGGACAATACCATGGCTTGTCAATAACACATGCCCAAAAACCATAACTTATTTCATGCCCAAGATATTTTATAACAATATGACCCGATTCTTAACCATGGATATTCACCCCCACTTTACCGTGGATATTATTAACATGTAAACAGGTTTTGTTACAATACCATGAGTCAATATTATGATTTATCAATACCACATGCCCAAAAGACATAACTTATTTCACAATCAAAATATCCTTCTTAACCATGGATATTCACCCCCACTTTACCGTGGATATTATTAACATGTAAATAGGTTTTGTTACAATACCATGAGTCAATATTATGGTTTATCAATACCACATGCCCAAAAGACATAACTTATTTCACAATCAAAATATTTTATTTTAATTTAATTTTATAACCATTTTTTTTATTAACTCTTAAAGGAAAAAGGTTATCATTACTTTTGAGATATGTCTAAACCCTCTATCCTAGCAACTACTAAAAGATTCTCATAGAAATTAAATCAAGGTTTTAATAAAATAAAAAATGAGAATATTTGTATATATAAATATGTGAAATGTAATAAACAAAAAGTTAAAAGCAAATAAAAATTTAAAAGTAATATAAAACCCAATGCGTGTAAACATTTCAATGTTGGCTCAATTAATAATAAAAAGTTAAAGTTAAAGTCAATTTGCTACATTTTGATTTTGTTATTAACTTGTCAATAATGTTTGTACAATACCATGGCTTATCAATACCACATGCCCAAAAACCATAACTTATTTCATGTCCAAAATATTTTATAACAATATGTGTGATTCTTAACCATGGATATTCACTTCTACTTTACCATGGATATTATCAACAAGTAAATAGACTTTGTTACATTACCATGGGGCAATATTATGGCTTATCAATACGACATGCCCAAAAAACATAACTCATTTCACAATCAAAATATTTTATTTTAATTTAATTTAATACATTTTTTTAATTACATTTGAAATGAAAAAGGTTATCATTACTTTTAAGATATGTCTAAACTCTCTATCCTCACGACTAATAAAAATATTCTATAGAAATTAAATCAAGGTTTTAATAAAGTTATAAATGAAAATATTTCCTCATACCTACTAAAACGATTCTCATAGAAACTAAATCAAGGTTTTAATAAAGTTAAAAATGAAAATACTTTTAATATATATAAATGTGAAATTAGATAATTAGTGGAAGGCTTCCAATTTCAACTTAAGGATATGAATGGTTGTAGTTTGTTAGAGAGTTTGTTAAGTTGCATTGACTTTTAATAAATTTAAAAAATTTGATGTCCTAGTGCCCACCAATTTCTTAGGGATTTTCAAAGCATATCTAATCTTAAAAAAAATGTCTTATATCTTGGTTATAAAGGATAAAAACTCTTCAACACTTCTGTTTTTTATCAAGACCTGGGATCCTTAAGGGTTAAGTAAAATCAAAGTTAATAATAATATTTTTGTTGCATTAGTGTTGTTTGTTATATACTTATCAATGGTAGATACAAATGAAGCCCTGGGCTATATCAACCACATTAATATTTTTAATGTGATTGTACTAGTATAAATAATATTATTAAGAAGTAGCATAGATCCATCTCAACTAAGGATCCAAGTGATGAGAGCAGGCAAATTAACTAACAATAATAGAGGAAAGATAATGGATGATTTTTTAAGTTTTTCATTAATTTATTTTCTTTGACATGATAGATCCAAAATATACTGTTGATATTACAACCAATTGAGTTTTTTTTTTTTTTTAGATACTTTCTTAAACACAATATCATGGAATCAAATTTAAGAGAGAGAAAGGGAGGGAGGGAGATAGTGACAAAGTTGGAGGGCCAAGAGAGAGAGAGCGAGAGAGATGGGGGAGATAGAGGGAGATGGGAAAGAGAGGGAGAGAGAGGAGGGAGAGAGGAGAGAGGGAGAAAGAGAGAGATGGAGTTGAAGGGGGAAAGAGAGGGAGGGAAGAACAATGATAAAGAGATAAAAGTGGAGAGAGAGAGAGAGAGAGGGAGTGACAAGGGAGAGATGAGGAGAGAGTGAGGGGGAGACGAGAGGAGGGAAGAGAGAAAATAGGAGAAGACAGAGACAGGGTGAGAAGGGGGAGCGAGAAAGAGGGAGACACAAAGATGGATGAGAGAGAGAGAGAGAGAGAGAGGACTAAATAGAGAAGAGAGGGAGAGAGAGATGGATTTGGAGGGGGGAGAGAGGGAGCGAAGAAGAAATACATAGAGGGAGAAAGGGGGAGAGAGAGTGAGGGAGAGAGGAGAGTGGGAGGGAAGAGGGAGAGGGGAGAGACAGGCAAGAGAGGGAGGGAGAGATACATAGGTATGGAGAGAGAATGTGTATATTTAGGGGGTGAGATAGAGAAAGGGAATAAGAAAGAGACACATAGATACAAATATAGATATTATGTAGTGTTATATAACCATCCTAGATCCATCTTAACCCCAAATCTACCAAGCGTCGAGAGGGGTCAAATCTCTTGAGATGCAAACCTTTCCTCAAGTTTTGCACTAAAAAATGAGGTTTGCACCTCGAGAGATTTGATCCCTCTCAGCGCTTGATAGATGCGGGGTTAAGATGGATCTAGGCTGGTTTAAATACACTACAAAACAAAATAAATGTAAAATACCACTCTACCTTCTATTATTTTTCTATTGAGATGACATATAAATGTTAAATGTTAAACAATTGAGCCTACACATTTACCCCTATACTAAGTTGTAGAGCACTTCTCCACCCAATAATTTAAAATTTTGATCCCTATTAATATTTGATAAATCTAAATCTTAAACTAATTATCTATAATTTATATTTATATATTCATTTCATTATTGCATAGACATGTTTCTTTTTCTTTTCTTTTCAAGGAAATAAAGTTTATGTTAAATGTAAACTGAGCCTACACATTACCCCTATACTAGTGAGCACTTCACCCAATTTTAATTTTTGATCCCTATAAAATTTTGATAAACCTAATTTAAATGAATTTAAACTAATATCTATAATTTATATTTAATTTCATTTCATTATTGCCTGATTGAGTTTTTTTCTTTTTTTCGAGGAAATAATTGTTATGTTAAATGTTAAACATTTGAGCCTACACATTTACCCTTATACTACATAGAGCACTTCTCCACCCAATAATTTAAAATTTTGATCCCTATTAATAATTTAAAATTTTGATCCCTATTAATACTTGATAAATCTAAATTTAAAATGAATTTAAACTAATTATCAATAATTTTTATTTATATATTCATTTCATTATTGCATAGAGGCCCAATATGGGAGAGATGTTGTCAGCTAAAGTGAGGTTTTTTTTTCTTTTTTTAGGAAATATCCGGGGAGATCGACCCAAAGTGATTACATCATGCCAACTTTTTAGAAGAGCCTAACCCCAAGGACGTCAAGGAGAATTGACCTCATGTGCTCCCATCAACAATGACCAATTGAGCTAACCCTAGTGGCTATGTTGTCACTTACCTTTACATTTAAAAATAATAAAATACTACTTACATTGACAAATTAAAAATAGTAATAATAATAATAATAAAAAATTGTCGTCCTCTATAAATGAAATACTTACATCAACTTTATATTAAAACTAAAAAGAAGAAAAAAAGAAGAAGAAGAAGAAATAAAACAAAAAACAAAAAACTTTAGTGGGGAGCAATGGTACTTTCCTAATACTTTAATAATAATTGCAAACAATAGTATTATTTGCTTATTACTGATGTTTAATTCAGATTTTATGTTCAAGTTGCATGTAAATAATTTAAATATATATATTTTAATAACACAAAATATTCCAATGTTAATATTAAAGAAAAATACAAGGTAATTTGAGTTAAATACAAATTATCAACAACTAAATAGGATCTAATCAACTCTTATTACCAGAGCTCATAGAATTTATAGGGATCTTAATAAACAAACAAAATATTTCAATGTCCATATTAAGAAAAATAAAACAATTAAGTTTATTATATATATATATTATTGTATTGTGCGTGTAAAGAGAGAATGTATTGTTCAAAACCAACATAGATCCATCTAACCCCTGATCTATCAAGAGCTTATAGGAATTAAAGGGATCTTGGTAGATGTAGAGTTAGATGGACCTATGTTGGTTCACTAACACAACAATATAAATTAAATAACTAACAAACACATTAACACATTTATAATACATCTAGCATTACCAACATTTAAAAAATCATAAAAAATAACTAAACCAACCTAGGCCCATCATGATCAACTCTAGTTTTACTTTTACTTTTGTTTTTATGTAATTTTACCTAGTTTTGATCTCTCCGAACTTTTTATGTTTTTTTTTATTTTATTTAATAATTAATTAAAAATTTTTTTTTTTCTTTGTAAATTTGATTATTTCTTTTTTTTCTCTATTTAAACCATATATTTTTAGATTTTTGTACCTAATTTAAGCCTTTGAATTCAATAAATGAGTGAATTTTTTTTATAGTTTGTTAGAAAGTAACAATTACCTTTTTTATATTTTATAAAATTATAAAATAATATCTAAACTTTGTTTAGAAAGTAAAATTACCTTTTTTAATTTTAAAAATTATAAAACTAATATATAAACTTTGTAAAAGAGATATAGATAACTTTAAGAAGTTTTTTCACTCAAAGAGGTTGTAATTATTATTTTCAATGTTGTGTTTTACTATTCCAACCAAGATATCTTTCATAACTCCGTACTCTAATACTTGAGAGCACTTATGACATTGAATTGAATGTTCATCCACGAATCTTCTTGTATTCTTGGACAAGATGGATAGATTTTTTTGTACTCTTGAATGCCATCTATAATTTTCCTTTGTATTAAAATAATGGACAAATGATTTCTTTTTCCGGTATATCGAGTTATTTTTGTACATATTTTTTTGTATTAGGGAAGTTTTGAGTTAATCTGTTTAGTTATTGCTTAAATATAGATCTAATATAACCTCAAAGGAATCTAATTTCTTTAAGTGTAATTTTTTATGAGTTTATATTATTTAAATATTTTATATAGTTATTTTTTTTAGATTTTTTTTTTTTTTAAATCGAGACGAGCAAAATTCAACTTTGATGACGACAGACAATGTTAACATCACTTGAACTGTACAATAGCCCTTCCTTTTGGTAATATTTTTCCGAAAAGAAAAGAAAAAATAATATAATAAATAAATAAACAAATATATTATATTAATATATATATTTAATTTAAGATAATAAAAAAAATAAAAATAAAAATTAATAACTAACTTTTTATATATAATAGAAAATTGAATTGTTTCTATTTTAAATATTATGACTTACATAATATACAATTCTGTTATTTTTAGGAAAAATTAAATTAAAAAAAGTTGTTATTATTTGTTCTTTCCTTTCCAATAAAATGAAGAAGTCAATATGGAAAGTTGAATATTCTACTCTTTATATATATATTATATATATATACTAACACTGACCCATGAGGGGTAAGAAATAAAGTCATTAACATTTTCAATATATTTTTGATTTTATTTTGGCTAAAAATTTAATAATTTTATGGATATCATAGTTCCATGGTGGTCTAATACAAAAACTTTACCTCTAGAATTTTAGTCTTGTCTAAGTTTGGCATTTGGATAGATTCTACCACTCTTATTTTAACCTTATATAAACCAAGAAGTTATTTTTATGAGGATTGATTTTTATTCATATAAACGCTAGATCCCTAATTTATGAGGTAGCGAGGAATCTATATTACTAAACAATTGCTCAACTAATAACATATACTATATTGTTAATTTTTTCATGCATGAATATAACAATGGAGAATTTATTGGAATTTTATACTTTTAAATAAGTTACATTAGAGAAGAATATCATGTGAAAAACCAAATCATGGATTGTCAAAACCCAAATTCAAATACCATGGAAAAACTATAAATTGTGAAAATTAGGAGTTTAAAATGTTTAAGTAACACAAAAGCCCTGACAATAAATTGACTATTTTACCTCATTATAATTTTTTATTTTTATTTAATTTAGTGTTAATTTTATGTAATTTGACTGAGTTAAAATGTTAAAGAGGACAAGACAAGACATTACAACATCTCTTCCATTATCGGCTAGAGAGAAATTTAATTAGGACACGACTCTATTTTAAGTTATTATTATTAATTATAAAATAAATTAATATACCGGCCTAAATCCATGTTAACCTTGAATCTATCAAGCACCTAGAGGGACCAAATTTTTCGAGGTGCAAACCTTTCCTCAAGTTTTGCACTCAAAAAGAGGTTTGCACCTCAAGGGATTTGGTCCCTCTCGACGCTTAGATATGGGGTTAAGATGGATCTAAGTTGGTTTTCATATATAGACATACTATATCTAGGTTGGCTCCATCTCTCACTCTCATTCTTTGTCTCTCTTCCCTCCCACTCTACTCTCTCCCTCACTCATTGTCCATCTCTCCCTTTTCACCCACTCTCTTTCTCTACCTTTCTCTCTTTATGTATTTCTTCTTCCCTCCTTCTTCGCCCCCCCTCCAACTCCATCTCTCTCTCTCTCTCTCTCTTTTGATTTTTCCTTCCTCTCCCCCCCTTTCTCTCCCACCTCCCTCTGTCTCACCCCCCCATCACTCTCTGTCTCTTTGCCCTCTAACTTTCTCACTATCTCCTTCTCTCTTTGTCCCCTTCTCTCTCTCGTCCATCTTCGTGACTCCCTCTCTCTTTCCTTCTCTCCCTCTCTATCTTCCCTCCTCTCCTCTCTCGCTCTCTCTCTCCATCTATCCCTTGTCACTCTCTCTCTCCACCTCTATCTCTCTATGTTTTCATTCTTCCCTCTCTCTCTCTCCCCCTCCAACTCCATCTCTCTCTCCTCTCCCTCCCTCTCTCCTCTCCCTCAAGTCTCCTTTCTCTTCCTTACTCTCTCTCCCTTTCTCTCCCACCTCTTGTTGTCTCTCCCCCCATTTCTCTCTCTCTCTCTCACTCTACCCTCCAACTCTGTCACTATCTCCTTTCCTCTCTCCTTCTCTTTCTCCCCCTCTCTCCCCTATCTCTATGTCTCCCTCTCTCTCCCCTCTCCTCTCTCCCTCACTCTCTCTGTCTCTCCCTTGTCACTCCCTCTCTCTCTACTTCTATATCTCTAGTTCTTTGTTCTTCTCTCCCTCTCTCCCTCCCCTCCTCTCTCTCTTCATTCCTCTCTCTCCCTCTCTCACACCTACCTCTCTATGCCCTCCACATCTCTCTCACTCTCTCTCCCTCTCTCACACCTACCTATCCATGTCCTCCCCATCTCTCTCTCTGCCCTCCAACTCTGTCACTATCTTCCTCCCTCCCTCCTCTCTCCCCCCCTCTCTCCCCCCTCTCTCTTTCTACCCCCTCCATCATATGATTGAGAATTTTCAATCTCATGTAGTCAATGAAATATGTAATGCCAATATATTTTACATTTAATTCTTATTATTGTGAAATGAGCTATGGTTTATGGGCATGTGGTATTGATGCCATGGCGCAATAACAAAAATCTAACAATGGAATTGTCTATGATTACTATTGTTTGGCATTAACCATGCCAATTTAAATGTTATATATATATATTATATTATATATAATTATATATAATATATAGATATATATATATATATATATGTTATTTAAAAAAATTCAAACATTTAATTGGAACATAACATGAAGGTCTTATTACAACATTTACACAATATAATGCCATGTGGATAACTGCCTTACATATTTTATGCCATAATTTATGGATATGGTTCCAATATTCATGCATGATTTTTAAGATATTTTTGTAGTGATTTTTATTCTTAAGCTTTGTAGGAAAACCATTCAAAAATAAAATCCTTGAAAATAACTTATGCTCAAGTAAATAACATATTTACCATCAATTACTTCCCACCATAATTTAAGCAAGTCTTTGCATAAGAAATGGATCGAAATAAGATGTAAAAAATATACTTATAGGAGTTACTTCCCACCATTATTTATGTTTTCTTCAACACTTTTTTTTGTAAGCAAACATATTTACATTGTATTAACAAGCAAGAAGTTACAAAAAATTATAGTGAGAGTACATTCTCTGCATATGTAGGAGGAAACCATACATGAAAAGCAGAAGGACTCTGCCCCATGAAGGAGAAACCGAAGCCCTGCGATTTTGTAGTTTGTATAACTAGATAACAGTTAACAAAAATCATGCTTATGAGAACAAACAATACGTAATTGTTGCATGAAGAGCCAAAAATGATGCATATTAAGCCACAGGGCTTTAGGGCATAGAACTTCCAAACTTCAAAAGAAGAGAACTAAGGTGGCTTGTAGAGAGGCCATATTGGAGTGAAAAAACCAACTAGAGAGTCGCCATGTCGTCGAGTAGCTAAAATTTTCCACATTGAAATTGCATTGTAGCCATGTTGGTACCACATTGCACCTAGGCACTGCCTTGAGCCTGCATACTACCAATGTACACCAGAAGCTCCTCCAAAATGTAGTAGCCATAAGGACTGGGATGAGGAGGAGATGAGGGCACATCAACCACCTAGGGGATGGGAGCTTAGGAAGGAGGAGGATGGGCCATAGGGGTGCAAGGAATGGGCGGGGAGGAGTAGTTGATTGGTGGAGAATGGGAGGGGTGTGGAGAAGGGGAGGAGGAGGAGGGAATCTTGGGCAATAATTCCATGTGGAGGACTTTGGCAAGCCTCCTAAGCGAGGAGACAGACTGACTATGGTGAGCAGAGATCTCTGCAACCCAACCAGAGGCTCTCATTCTCTCTTGGGCTTTCTCCTTTGGATGACTCGTGAGGAGGTGCAGGAAAAGCACCAAGGAGAATGACAGAGGGAGAATAGAGCTTGGAGAAAGGAATGAGCATAAGGATGGAAGGTTTATTGCAGGGACTTGGGATCAGAGGAGTCATGTACATTGACAACTGACATTGGGAGGAGGAGTGATTGCTAGGAGCGCCACTTGGTGAGGGAGGTGAGCCATGTGGGGGTTGTTGTCTATGTGCCTTGGGGGGTGTGTCGGAGACTGGTGGATCACCCAGATCCGGGGAATGTTTTCTTTAGCATTTATGTAGGAGTAAAATTGTAAATGTATAGACTTACTAGTGGTTAATACCCACCAAAATTTATGCAAATTCTTTTGTTTGAGTAAGCAATTTACTTATCCACTTCACATCTCAATTTCCAGTTCCTCAAAAGCAAGACTATATTAGTTCCTCCAAAGCAAGACTATATGATGATTTGTTTATCAACCATTATTAATTTAACATTGACCAATGTAACTTTTATGCATTTTTTCCCAAAGCATAATTTCTCACTTGAATTTGAGGTCGTGCAAAAAAAATTTACAATATAAATATTGAATTTATTATTTTTATTACTTTTAGTCTTTTATTATTAATTGATCCATGATTTAAATGTTTACACTCATTTACATACACTACCAAATCCCTCCATACTGAGCTCTATATTACTTTTAACTTTCTATTATTTTTGTAATTGAGCCCACATAAATAAAATGAAATGATATTTTAACGTCCACGAGACTAAAAATAATCTATGAGACTATTAGTTCCTTGATTTTCATTTTTTGCAATTCAATCATTTTCTTGTTCAAATTGAAAATGAGCTGACCCAACTTTCCAACAATCCCCTCACTGAAAAGACAATGCCAAGAAACCGATGCTAGCATGTTCCCATAACTTTCTTTGATGTATTTGAATGCATCACATTCCAAAATGAAATGTTTCTCCGATTCCACTGTCCCAGACATGCAAAATGTACACACCCGTTTTTCCCAAGCTTCTTTAGGCCTTTTCCACCATCCTGTTTCACACCGAAGTTGATACGATTTCGTTCTTAATTGAGCAATAAGAACCTTAAACCCCCACAGAATGCTAGCTCCAATGAACTCTTTTTTTTGTAGATCACATGTAGGGTTGAATTCCTCAATGTAGTACTTCTTCTTTCTACCCAACTCTTTTCCCCATACTCGTTTACGAAACTTCTCCATAACAAAATCCTTTAGCTCCTTGTTATTTGTGGGACAAACATTGAGGTAATATTCCATTTTTGCATCCATATGTAGTTTTGTTTCACCCATGTTTTCTTTATTTCACTCATGCCTTCATTGAAGATAACATTAGTCCATCTACCTACACCCATTTTCTCAATTCCTTTTAGATATCTTATGAGCCGCACCATAGTAATTGCTTCAATGGGAGTTGTTCCTGTTTCACTCAACATTATCTCATAAGATACTCAATTTTTTATTTTGAACTTGCTCATGATGAAGCGTTTTTGTATTTTATCAATTTGTTTCCATTTTGAGACGGGGGTGCTGCTAGCCCACAATTCACACCCATATAGAATCACTAGACAAACTAAGAGTCCAAAAAGCGTTTTAGTCATTTTCCAATCCCATAACTCTGCCTTTGTACTTTTGTTTTTAAGAGCATATAATGCTTTCCACCCTCCTAAAATTATCTTCTCTCTACAGTCCTCCCAATTAAGTTTGTTGTTGAAATCAATCCCGAGGTACTTGTACTCATTTACTTCTTCAATAATGTTTCCTTCAAAGAAGAGCGTATGTTGGCTCTGCTTCCTTTTATTAGAGAAAATAATTATTTTGGTCTTGTTGGTGTTGACTTGCATCCCCACTTCTCTACAAAAATTCTCAAGGGAATGTAGGTGCATTTGCAATCCATGGGCTGATTTAGAAATCAATACAAGATCATCCAAATATAAAAGGAGCTTTATCACAAACTCCCTCATCCGAACACCATCTCCACCTTGCAAATTTGTCCACTCTTCCAGTTTATCAATATAGAAGCCAAAAAGAGTAGGAGATAGAGGGCAACCTTGCTTGACTCCAATGTCACTTCTAAAGCTTTTTGAAATACCTATTGAGGTTCTAATTTTGACTTTCACCTCTTCATAAAGTCTATGGACAACGACTCAATAATGCAAAGGAATTTCAAGTTCTTCCATTCTATGCCACAACTTATCTATAGGGACTGTGTCAAATGCTTTTTTAAAATCAACAAAGCAGCATAATGCTTCTTCTCTGTCCTCCCAAACCTTTTCAATAATGTGTCTCAACGTGATACCATGATCCACTATAGAATGCTTCGGCTTAAAACTCGCTTGTCCTCTTGCCCACTTACTGATTCTATTTTCTACCATGCTGTCGAAAAGCTTTGCAAACGAAGGATTAATCATAATGGTTCTATAATTGGAAGGATTATTAATGTCTCCACTTTTAAAAACGGGAACTGTTAGGCTAGTTGTCCAGTCCCTTGGGAATCCTTGCTTAATGATGTTGTTAAATATTTCCATGATGTGCGGTGAAAGTGTGTTCATTCCCCATTTTAGATACTCTGCTTGAAGCTCAATCGAGTCCTTTGCCTTTCCTGTTTTCAGCTTCTTAATTCCAATCTCCACCTCCTGTAACGTGAAGAGCTTTGTAGTTGTGTTAATCTTGGAGGGAGGCTCCGCCTCTGATTCTTTCTCATATAGTTGCTTTGCATATTCAAACCATTGATTGGCTGTAATATTATTTTCGATTTGCTTCTTCCTTGGTTGAAGTTCCTACTAGAAAAGCTTTGGGTTATTCTTGCTTAGATATATTGACTCTTCTCGCGTTGTTTGCATGAACTCATCTTTTCTCCTTTTCAATATCTTCTTATATATCTTTACATTCATCTTCTCCTTTCCTACCTTTTTCAAGGTTCTCCTTGCCATTTTGCATTCCTCATCAAACCAAGCATTTATAGGAAAACAATTTGATTCTGATTTCCTATTTTTTTCTCTTTTGCACTTCTCAATTGCACTTTGGATTATATTTGTTAACTCATGACTGTTGAAGCTTTTGAAAGCAGTTTTCTCCTTCTGAATTAATCTCTCTAACATTATCTTGAAGATAGTACAATTTTCTTGTGTTAGAAGAATTTTGCCCCTTGATAGTGATTGCCGAGAGCATTGGGTTTTTCTCCAATTATGTCTTTCTTCTAACCATGATAACTTTATATAAATTGGGTTATAGTATGATTTTAAGTCCCAAATATGCTCTTCAATCTTAACGTCATGTATCTTTTCTACCAAGCTTTGTGAACACATCACATAACCAACGACACGTGCCCCATTGTATGTGTTGCAAGTGAAGTTCCCAGACCTTTTTTATCTATCTAGACCATTGCAAATAATTAAGTTGAAAGCCCCACACAGTGAAAGCAACTCCTCTCCAAAATGATTGCTAACTTTGTCATCTTTTGAACACCTCACCCATTGGGGATTCTCCTCTTCAGTGAGCCAAATAGGATTGTGATCCTCTTTACAACAAAGAATACTAGCTTGATGATTTGATGTTCGAGGAAATATCCCACTAAAATAACTTCTTCCTGTTGAGAGTACACAACAATATCTTTCTTTAAAGCTGCATATGGATCCTTGTTGTCTATCCCCTTATTTTTGTAAGTTTTTGAGGCTCGAGGGGCAAAATAACATGCTACAATTCTTATGCGATTCTCATTCTCTGATATTTTGAACCATAAATATTGTTTATTTGCATCTTCTTTAATTAACTGAATGTGACGACCTTCTTTTTATTTCACTAAAACTAGTATTCCCCCATACCTTTTGAGATTTTCTGCTTCCTTGTTCCAAATTGCTAACTTCAAATAATCGTCAAACACAAGAGTTTTGCAACCATTATGTTCATGAGTTTCCGTGAGACAAATTATGTCTCTATCTTTCACAATAGGTCCTAATCTAGGTCCCCTCCTCCAAGGGTAACCTCTACAATTCCAACAAACTAAACTTAGGTAGACTTGGGTAGGATTTGACTGTTACGCAATTTGGCACATAAGACTCAAATTTGAGTCTTCACCCCTTTTCATCCATGTTGATCTTGTTGTTTTCCTCCCTATCAGCGAATTCTTTGTTTTTCCTTTACTGCTAGCTTGCTGCCCTGTTTTTCCTGGAGGCCCAAACACTGTAATAACTGCTTTACCATTGTACAACCATGCCCTTTTTGATCCAGATTTAAACAGGAACGCAATAAAATACAGAGATAACCATATACACAAAGATGCAGCGGAAATAATACTTCATTTCATTAATGGAAAATACTGAAATATGCTTACAACCGGAAATAGAAATAAACCAGCTAGGCGATGGTAGCTTATCTCTGAGAAGAGATGTGTGGCTACATG